>CM041292.1:16054863-16113304 GCA_023052935.1 Piezodorus guildinii
ATATTTAAATATTGATAGCTATTTTCGAGTACTTCAACACATACACGTTCTTCAACCGTCCACATGGATACAAAAAACTCATTTACATAACTGTCATAAAGCTAATCTGGACATACGAACTAGAGCTTTGAGGATCTATTAAACCATCGAATTATTTTCGTATCCAATCATTGCAAGCCTAACTCTTTCGTAAAATCATTAAGAATCCTTACTTTGTTGCAAATAAACTTATACATTTTAAGGAATCACTTGTGGTATAGTGGTTAGCTTTTTTGTTTCACCCCTTCCTCGCCTTTGAAGGCTATACGAGGGTTTCTCGGGCCAGGGGGTGAGGGCGGGGGATAAAATGCCGGGATAAAAGCCGAGAAAGAACCGAGACTCGAACTCGTAATTATTATTTTCACAGGTTTTTTGGTCATCTGTAGTGGCTAGGCGACGCGCACTGAACAACTCAGCCACCCCGCCCCCATATTAGTATAGTGGTTAGCGTTACAACCTTATATACTGAAGTTTGAAGATTCAAACTCGGCCTTAGATTTTTTAAATAGAGTAAAAAAATCCTAGTTTATGCCACCCTTCAAAGAAGTGTTAAAATACTAAATGCCCGATTATCCACAATATAAAAATAAAAGTGACGTTAAATGAATAAACAAACACCCGTAATGATTTTAATGTTGCTTATGAGACTTTGATTTCCAAAAGGTAATTTTTTACGATAATGATATTATTATTGATAAATCGCGTTAATTTAGTTTTATCTAAATCTTCTATTTCATTTTAACTAATGAACCCTCAAGTAATTTAAAAAACGCGATTTATAAATGCTATTATTTTCTAAAGTTACTAATTACACATTTAGTTTCGTTCCAAATCACAATACATGTAAAACATTTCATTCCATAAGTTTAAAATAGTCTTATTAATATAGTAAAAAAATAAATTTAGATTTTAACGGGAAAATAATTAACTAATATCATGCCTTCCGCAACAAACTCCATCCCTATTCAATCCACTCGTTTCAATCTATCTCTTCCATTCTGATAAACTTCCAAAGCATTTTTAAAAAAATTGGCCCCAAAGATTTCTGATATAGAATATTTTTCGGGATGCTTTTACCGCGTAGCTTCTCTAAACGTTTGGTTCATCTCATTTTATCATGGTTCATGTCATTTTTTAATATTTTCATCACGCCCTTGTTTTATAGTTTCAACAAAGAAATGATTCGTGATTAATTATTGGCTTGTCCGAAAATAATGCAGGATTAGTTTTTAAAAGTAAAATTAACCATAATAATAACTTTGTATAAACGATATAGTGAGCAGAAATAAATGAATAAGAGAAACTTTGTCCATCTTGCATACGTGCCATTGTCATGACAACTTAATTTCCTTTGAGATTAAAAATTATTTATTTAACGTCACTTTATGGTATTTAGGCTCAGTGGGGTTCCTGAATTTGTTCTATCGAGGTTTAGGATTTTTATGTATAGGAGTACCTGTCATCTGACCCACAGGCTTGGGACCACCATTTTACGTCTCCTACTTTTTGAATCCGCTACCTCGGGTGTAGTAGGCTGTCAAGCTGGTCTCTACAACACAGGTGACCCCTGTTACTTTTTTAAATGATTAATATAATACAGACAGGTAGCCCGCGGCTGAGTGGCTAGCCCGCTAGTCACCCACGCAAAATGTTGTGAATTCGACTCCCAGACCCAGAGGGACTTTTTAAAGCATTTAATTAAATTAGGATTTACTCAGAACCTCTTTCCCGGATATGTGAGACCCGTCGGCAAACATGTAGCCACTCACAAAAATAGGCGTAGAGAGTAATGATTTTCCCAGCTAATTACAAGGCCAAGGGCCTACACAGCCTGTCGCACCACCGGAAAAAAATATAATACATAGGAGGATAAAAAGTGTGCAAACAACTTCTGGAAAAAAAAAAATTGTCGGATTGATCATGTTACTTGTAAATTTCTGCAATAAATGAAACCAAACAAAACATTTCAAATCACTATTTCAAACATTATTCACTAATTTATAATTTCACTAATACAACTTTAACGCCAGTGAAAGCGCGGTGTATAGCTTGTATCTCTATAAAATTAAATCAAATCAATATTATGGACAATTGCTATTAGGTAATATTCACTCTGCCCCTTGGGTTGAATCGAATTGGATTCGGTCGAACGCTCCTTCGGGATTGGCGTGTAATGATCGGGCAGTGCTACCTAGATAGCAACTGCGTGCGGTAGGTCCATCATGGAGGCCGTGCTATAGTTTGATGTCTAATGTTTAGTTTGATTAATATTGCCAGATTTTAATTGTTTTTTGGCGTTGTTATATTCGGTTGTCAAATAATGTCATAGGGTTTTTACTGGTGATTTCGATAAAAACTTCAAATTCACGTAATATTGTTGTCTTTCAGGTGTTTGTGCTCAGTATTTTTTAATTTGACCATCATCAACAGTTAAAGGACGACCAAAGCGCTTTTTTCACCCGTCTGTACCGTGGTGGATTTTTCTTTTCTGAAATATAATTTATTAAATGACGAAAATGAATTTTGTTCTCTTCCATTTTGAGCAAGCAAAACACCTCTTAAAGATAATGAATCTCGGTTGAAACTGGTGCATAAAAACACCTTAACTAATCCTTATTTAGAACATTACTTATCAAGTAAGCATGATTTAAAAAATACAGAGAGGATTAAAAAGTGTTTTTTTTTTTCCATTTATTGAGATTTATAACTGTATTAGAAAATAATTCAAGTAAATTAGCTGTCAGATAATATACATGAAGAGAAAATGCCCATTGGCGTCACTCCTCTATGAATCTAAACTAGAAGGTCTCGAGGCCTTCTTCTTTTCAGGCGCCTCGGAGGATTGTCAGGAATAGAAGAGGAAGCAATTGAAACTAGTGAGTTAGAGTGGGAGTGGAGTTTATCAAAGGAGGATTGATACCTGGTTTTGGCCAAATCAGCTACAAAAGGAATATTAAAGTCGTTATGGATGAGTTTGTTGGTGACAAAGTAAGGAACGTTGAGGATTTTTCGAAGAATTTTAGATTGTAAGGATTGAAGACGGGAAGAATTTGATGGTTTAGTGGAGCCCAATAGCTCAACTCCGTAAGTCCAGATAGATCTTATGATGGTCATGTAGATGAGTCTTTTGTAGTAAAATGGAAGTTTAGAGCGTTTGTCTAGTAAGTGTTGAAGTAACCGAAAGCGGCGGCCAGTTTCTTGTCCTTTCAGTCTAGTGTGCGAAGAGGATTGAATTGAAAATGAAAAACGCTACCATCTTATTTTATAACCCAATAGTAGGTAATAGGTCGCGTTAATACTGCAGGTTTTTTTTGCGGTTAAAGCTGGTTATATATAATTCTAGGAAACCCCAAAACCCGTGCACTATAAACGCACCCATAGAGATTATTCAAGAACCAAAAAAATTCTCAAATGTCTGTAAAATGATTTACCTTTTAACATAATATAACAAAGTAGTCGATGGTTTTGAACTCATTCGTGATGACTTTTTGAACTATTTTTTTGACTTGTTGTACGTGACTATTTTTTGGTTGGGCTAACAGTCAGTAATTATATCTTTGCTACTCATTAACTTCACTTAGTGTAAATTGTATAAAATTATCTTGAGTAGAAATCGGTGAATCGAAATGATACTGTATTAGGTTCAGTGACCTTGTGTTAATAACAAATTATGACTATTTACAGGGGAGAAAAAATAGTATTCTAACACAAGTCAAATGACCAAAAATGAAAGATAATACTACCGAAACTGATCGTAGTAATGCTGTAGTATTTAATTATGGCATTTTTTGAAGGTTGAATTTGATTCTTCAGATTTACGGTTCATTTTGGTAATATTCTTTAATTTTTGATAATTTGGCTCATTTAGGGTCTGTATATGAATATTATTTATTTAACGTCAATTTATGCTACTGCGGCTAATCAGACGATGCTACAGTGGGTGTTATACATTTTGCCTATCCTGGCTTAATTAGAATAGTCAAAAACGGCATAATTGAGAAATTGTTACTCCCTTTAAAAATCCTAGAGTCACCTGACGGGTTTGAACTCGCATAAAAGACTGCTACGCTAACCACTACACAACAGGTGACCCTCTGTATAAGAATAACATATTAGTTATGAGATAAAAATTTAAGCTGAACCAAACTGCCTGATTGATCCCATTTGTTCATGAACGTTCACTGCATGGAAATAGAGCTGAATAGAATTAAAATGGATAGAGTACTGTATAAAGAATATAACCTGTGATATTCGCTTTAGTGGCAACACTGAATCACTATAATCTTCCTCATTACAACATTACTGATAAATATCTTTTTTAATATAGCCATAAAGTTAATATCAGGGATCAAATGTGGTGTAGTGTTATTAGAAATGTTTAATGGGAGTAAAAAAATGCTTAGTTATGCCCTTCGGAGGAGACGTAACGTGGCTCTGAGCCTGTGAAATGTCCAATGAGATGTGATATCCTAATTAAACCTGGAAAGGACAAATTCAGGACTTCTTCTGTAGCAGTTTTTTTCTCATTGGTATCTTTCTAAAAATCACTTATATGCTTATCTTTATTCATCGAACGCCCCTTAATGCTGCTGTGGGTAATCAGATGATGTTATAGTGTAAGTTCTAAATTTTGCTAATCCAGGTTTAATTGAATAACAGAATAGGGATCTTTAACGAATACCTGACACGTTCCATAGGCTCGGAACCACCTTTTTACGTCCCATTCGAAGAACAGCATAATTTGATTCGCCAGGTTTGAACTCACGACCTTGGAAGTAGAAGCTGTTATGCTAGCCACTACACCACAAATGACATCCTTATAAAATGTAAGTTAAGAAGTTGAATGAAGGCAAAGAAATAGGTGAATAGTTGACACCTATAACGGTTAGTAAAAGTAGTGCGGTGCCTCCAGTGACGCAAGCCGTGTTACAGCCGCTTATTGTATTACGTAGAGCTGTCGACTTGTAGTGCTTTGCCATCTGGATCGTGTCAGCTCTGAGTGCTATTCCAAAGAGCTACTTGGCCTAACCTTTTGATCGATACGTATCATACCTCACTGGACCAAAAAGTATAATACGCTGGATATTACACCTTAACCTAACATAGCTACTTGAACATTTTTGAAAAAATGTCTAATATCTGTAATATATTTTTTGTTTTATGCTCTCAATAATGAAGTTTTTTTTTGCTGAATAAAATAAAAAATGTCAACAACGTGCCGCATAAGAGGCTTTACATTTTCAATTTACGACGAAGCAAAAAATTAATATGTCCGTTTGAGGTTCGTCTTGTCGCACACATGTTTCTTTTTGGTCATTGCCATTAGTAGAATAAATAAAAATAAATAGATAATTAAATTTCGAACTCACCTGTGGTGTAGTATAACACTCTCCTATGCCCCGAGGTTGAAACGCGGTAGGCCCAAGGATTTGTTAAGGAAAATAAAAAATACTTAGTTCCTACATTCTTCGGAGAGGACTTAAGATGGTGGTCCTTTGTCAGGTACTCGCTAAATTAAATTAAACCATGATAGAGAAAAGTTAGGACTCCCACCCACTGAAGCATCGTCCAATTAGCTATAGTAGAATAAAGATATTTTAAATGAATAATAAGTCCTAAAGCATGAAAGAATAAAAAAACACAATGGACTGAGAAATGCCGTATTCCACTTATATCATATTTCTTTTAAAGAAGGAAAAATGGTTTCATTTAGGTATGATTGAGGAGAAACTAGTAGAGGATGCAGTCATTAATGCACTTCAATAAAGCAAAGTTAACTTATTGTGTCGACGTTTTCGGTCCTTCTTCAGAAGTATTCGTCATCTTACCTTATCCTGGGCGGCCTAAATTAAATTTTTCATTTAGCGCAATCCATTGTGTCATTGTTGTTTGCTCCTCCCTCCTCTCATCCCACGAACAATCTCCCTGAAGATGACATACATTTTAGGCCGAAACGTTGCAAAAATAAATTCAGTTTACTTAATTGAACTGTTTCGGTGACACTTCTTATGTTTTTTAAATAATGTTTTGTTATGCTGATAATTATTTAAAAATCTGATTTAATTCTCCAGTAGTCTTAAAAAAAAAAAAATAAAATAAAATAAAAACGGCCTATTAATATTACAAATGTTTGTTCATTAAGACATTTGTGATGAAAATATTACTTTTTGAGATATTCACAAACAATTTATATAAAAATATCAGTTTTCTCTACTTTTTCTCTTCCTTCTTATAAAACCCGACGCGGGAAATTCCTGAGTTTTCACCAGTCATTAATTAAAGGTTAATGAACAATTTATATGAAGTTTCAAGATTCTATTCTGAAACGTCAGGTTACTGAACAGAAACGTTTCTATTTTATTTTTTTTTGTTTTGAGTGTATAAAATAGAAGTGCATTCATTAGGAAACACAGGTTATCCTTTTCAACATTCATTAAATTATAAAATGAACTGTCGAAAAAGGTTATTTATTTAGACCTAAATATTTATTTGACAAAGTGTAAGCTTTTGTAATTTAATCGAATAAGGGAAGACTAGCTTAGGACATCTATTTTTCGTCTCCTCCGAAGAACAGCATAACCAAGGAGCTTATACTCCCATTAAAAAACAAAACAAAATAAAAATCATAGGGCCATCTGCCGGGTTTAAACCCGCGGCCTCGAGCATATAGGGCTGCTCTACTAGCCACTACACCATAGGTGACCCCGTGACAGTCTGGTGATATGCGCACCAGATATTTTTACTCATCAAGTTCTTTGATAAATCGTATGTGCATATACATTCTTGACCGCTGGCCGCACCTACAGATCAGAAATGCTAACAATGGAAACCCTTTCTCTGTGAGAGGACGTAATAAGCTGATTGGCTGATTACTAAGGAGCAATCAGGACAGATTACAGGTAGCAGCGGCGTCCAACGGTTATGCAGTCCGTTCCAATCTCCATTAGCCACTTTCCAACTGATAGCAATCGATATTTACTCAAAGAGAAATATCGACTCGGAAACGAATTCTTTCGATAGTATTCATGGCAAGAGATCGCAGGATCGTTTATAGATAATACGAAATAACTCGACATAATTTCTACATCTATTAAGCTAAGAATAAAAAAAAAAAAAAAAATTTCAGCAGTCCATTAATTAATTATGTAGACAAACTCTTATTATTTACAAGTATATATTTTTAAAATCCTCCAATTATTTTATATAAAAAAATAAATGACTCAAAAACGATAAAGTGAGAAAAATAGCATTATTTTCAAAGACAATAAATTATGTTTATAAGCAGTGCTTTCTGATTATTTTATTTATTCAAGTTTAGAAAAACGTTTCCTACAAAAGTTATTTTATGTGTTAATGATTCTATACAACACAATATTTGATATCCGCCGATATCAATTTTCGGGAAGGTACTTAAAGTGTCGGTATTTTTATTTATTTTTTAATTTGGAAACCTTCGAAATTTTGTTAAATTGTTTTTGACTTGGACTAAACATATCTTTTTTGTACGACATAGCTTGATTGTATTCAATTTTAAAAATCATAACATTTGATAAGGATGTTATATAAACCTTTTTGTTTAAGGCAAACAACTGAGCCACAGGGGGAGGAAGAGGCTTTTAAAACGTGTTAATTCTGATTTTGTGAAACATTCTTGGTTATGGCATCGTTCAGAGGAGACGTAAAGTGGTTTTCCCGAGCCCATGTGATGTCAGGCACTCGTTAAAGATCTCTATCCTATTGGGTTGTGTCACATGAAATGTCCGGTTATCAAGGTAAAGGATTTTTATTAAAAATACGATATGAAAACAATAATTTTATTCGAAGTATTTACCTTCTTTTTCTACACATTTTTCCCAACGTGACACCAACTTTGTTATCCCGAACTGAAAAACTCTGAGTTTTGAAGTGAAACAAAATCTGAAAACGCACTTTTCACTTGATCATCATTTTCAAAAAGTTTTCCTTTGACGAAGTTGTCTAAATTCCTGAACAGGTGGTAATCTGTTGGAGACAAGTCGGGAGAATATGGTGGGTGCGGAAGATGTTTTGAAACATGGGGTCTTGCTGCCACTCAGTGAGATCATGAGGTACCCATGTATCGAGCTTTTTTACTTCCCAATACACTTTAAATGTCTGGAAACGGTAATTGTACTTGCATTTAGTTGTGCTGAGAGTCCTTTAACTGTTTGTTAGGGGTTTCCTTCTACTGTATGTTTTGAGGACATCGTTGTACTATTACGGACGGATTCTTCCTCGGGGCAAGTTTTCCAAGTCGGTATCCCCAGCTGAAAATTAGCAAACCAACGGCGAAATGGTCCGTTCATTAACACTCCCTTCCCCAAACGCCTAGCAAATATTTCTAGCGGCCCAGCTGCTGAATGGCCGAGTTTAAACTCGTACAAAAATATTACTCGAAAATCGCTGCTTCCATGTTCATATTTGGAAGGGATACTAAAAAGTGGGTAATTGATTGGGAAGCTAATGTTTATAATACAAAGGATAGAGGATTAGTAACTGTTTACTTTAAATATGTAAACATTCGGAAGAAAACAACAGAGACCTGCAAAATCCTTTATGTATTTCAGAAACTATAAAAACGGACATTTCATGTGAAATGACCCAATAATTAAACCTGGATAAGCAAACAAAGTTTATTTTTCTATTCATTTAACGTCACTTTGATGCTACAGTAGGAGTCCTAAATTTTGCCTATTAAGGTTTAATAGGATAGGGATCTATAACGAGTATCTGGCATCGCACATGCACGGGACTACCATTCCACGTCCCTTTCTAAGGACGATAAAACAAAGGAAACTTTTCTTACCTTGGAAAAATGTTAGTGCCGTCTGTCGGGTTTGAACTCACGTCTTAAGTTATAGAAGGCTGTTATGCTAGCCATTACACCGCAGGTGACGCCACATATATGCAATTTTATTTTAATGAATACATAATCGTACATAGATCATTCAATCAGTCATATGTATAATCTATATAATTAAGTGGTATATCGATACATCGAGATCCTAAGTTTCTTCTCTAAATAAACCATTAGAAAATGAGAATATTGAAAGAGATAGCCCAATCATTAGTTAAGATGGAATCGATATGGGATAATCGATATTTTACGCTGCGAGATGCCCCGCGGTGGATGGATGAAAGGAAGCATATCTATCGGATCGGTCAGCTAATCGATTCTTGGATATCGACCATTGTGCCCAATCTCACTTTCTACGTCTCGCATTCCAGATCCCCTGGATAGTGAGTCATTTCCATTTGTTCCCGTGTAATTAAATCGATAGTAGATACCTTTGGGAACCACGCCTCCTTCAGTTCAAATAATAAGGAACGGTCTGACAATACATTATTAAATTGTAATAGACCAAGAAAAAAATTATCCCTTCTCAAAATCTGATGTTTTTTTTATGAGGAAGATGGTTGGGGCAAACCTTTGGAATATAAAATACAAATAATTAATTAACAAGTCCATTGTCACATAACTGCATAACAAAGACGATACATCTCACATCACATTCCTTAAAAGCTGCTTTATTTTTAAGCATTGCATAATAAGCATTTTGGTTTATTATTTTCAATGATGAACCTTAATAATCTAACAAAACCAAAAACAAAAAAAAAAACTCCTAAATTTGAGGGCTTAAGTTTCAAGCTACGTAGAACACGAATAACAAAAAAAAAATTAATAATAATAAATTTAATACAAAAACAAAAATATCCGGAGAAAAAGTTGTCAAGAGTTATAGGTTCAGGAAACAGTAATGAAAAAAAAAAAAAAAAAAAAAGCAAATGAAATGTTGCCTATCTATAGCCCGTAACTGTTATTTTTGAAAATAGAGAAAAAATGTAAAGAGTTTTAGGATCAGGAAACCTTAAGAAACAACAAAATAAAACAAATTATATGGTGAAGTCCCAGCTTATCATAGATGTAATTCCTAATATAAAATGATATTTTTTAAAGACAGAAAAAAAAATGAAAAGAGTTTTGGAATCATGAATTTTTATTTGAATTATAACAAAAAAACTAAAATCGTAAAGTAATTCAGTATATATAATTTTAATTTATTTTTTTCAATAAGGAATCTTTGTAATAGGAGAAAAAAAAAAATATAGACCATTCGTTTCAAGATACGTCGAACCCAAATAACGAGAAAAAAATGTCTGTCCACCGTACGAAGAAATACCAAAATATAAAGTTTTAAACTGAAGCGTTGTGATTGTTTAATTTACTTATACGCGTAAATATAAATTGACGGGATCACTTGTAGCTGAGTGGCTAGCATAACAGCCTCCTATGCCAAAGGTCACGGGTTTAAACCCGCAGGTAGTCTTAGGATTTTTTAACGGGAGTAAAAAATCCTTAGTTATGCCGTCCTTCGGAGGGGACGTTAAAAGGTGGTCCCGAGCCTGTGCGATGTCAGGTACTCGTTAAAGATCCTTATCCTAATAAAAATAAATTGACAGTGTTGTTGGATTGTCTCCCTTAATCTGTTTTATTAATTTATTGGTATACAAACTTGTAATACCATAATGTGATTATTCGAAAATAATAAGCTTTTTTTTTTTTAAAATAATTTGAAGTGTTTTTATATTTTTCAAAGTACACAATATTACAGGCATTCAACAGACAGATTTATACCGATACGAACAGCTGTTCCAAGTTGTGACTCTAAAGTAACTGTATTCTTATCGGAAATATAAAACCTGTTAGTTTTCGGTTTCAGTTACAAGGTATCAGATTGATTCGTCCCGATACATCTTTAGTTCCATATTCATATTATATTACGAAATTGTATAGGTATAATATAAACTGGAATGGATATAATAAGACAAAGAAGACAGAGAGACGGAGGTATATAGAAGGCAGATATTGTGTAAGTTGGAGCACTGCCCACTTCCGGACCTGGCTTTCATTTAATGTTACGCAAGTCCGGCGGCCACTTGAATCGTGGTCTATGGCCGGTGTCCGAGTTCATATCCAGCTCATCTTATAATTATAATACGTCATATTGTTATTTATCGTATAAATAATACAGTTTTCATTAATTTATTATTTTTTTGGTAATATCTCACGGTAATCTCCTATATAAGAAAATGAAGCACCAACACACACTATAATTCGCGTACCAAAGGCCTGTAAGAATGTCTGACAGTCTTTTAGATTACAATAGATCTAAAAAGGAAAGAATCACAAACTTGTCTCGCCGATTTTGATGAAACATTAATTTATTAGAGTCTTCAAAATATTTGGGAGGTAACTCCCCACGAGTCGGAAAAATCGGAAAGTTTTTGCGCGAAACAAACACATTTTATTTAATATCTCCGGTTCTATTGAAGTATAAAAATAAGTTTAGTGTCAAAATTACCCATTTTCAAAGCGGAATAATTAAAAACATTAATTAATTAATAAATAATTAAAAGCCATTAAAATATTTAAGTTTTATGTTTGATAATAATTCTATAAATATAAATAACCTCCTCAAAAAAGCATTTTTAATTAGGTTTGTTAAAAACTGTGAGGCTCCTCACAAATTAGGGTTGAATAAAGGGGCAGTTGTGCACTGTGATTGATCGGTTAAAGAGGGCTACAGATCAAGGGGAGGAATCAATATCTAATGACATCCAGATCCCTGCGGTCCGTGGAACACTATTTAGGAATCACTAATCTAAACCTTGTCTCAACTACAGGTCATGCCATTTTCTAATCACGTGACAAGTATGGACCTCCCTATAATTTCCATCCCTCTTTAAGCAGTCACTTTCAGCTCTTTTACTCAAACCCAATATGAACCCGTTTTTCGTTAATCAGCCGCCAGAGAGGGCTAATGTTTTATGTTAGATGTTCTTTGAGAGACTTAAAGTTTTATATAAGGAGTGCAACGGACTTCTACTTTGTTTAATTTTATTCTGAGAAACTTATTCTTGAAGGATCAGTTATCCATATTTAACGGCAGAGGATTTTTATTACGTCGGCATTTCGTTCCACCCTTCCACTGAAATTTAAGGGACTAAGGTACTCTTAAAAGGTAAGGTACCCTATTCATAAACGCTGAGTATGCTGGGTTAACACAACTAGGTCCGATGTTCCTGTTTATACTAATGTAAGGTTCTCTTATTATGATAAATTGACTGATCAATAATTAACGATTATTGACTATTCAATAAATGAGGAAAATTAAATTCGTGAGGAGGTTGATTCCATAATATTTTAATCAGGGCTGTATTCGTCGATGTATACATTCCGTATCATGCCTTCACTGTCCTGATGAAGTCTAAAATGTAGGCCGAAACGTAGCGATTAAATTGTTAATACTATTCTATTATTTTTTTCAAACGCCATTCGGTCTTTCTCATAACAATTTACAAATATGAAATGAATAAAAAATTCTTTATTCTCGTATCAAGTTCTCTTGGAACAATAACAATGAACAAAAAAAATTCTTATGATCTAGATATTTTTTAATATAATTTATCAACAATTGAATATATATCTATAAATCTGTACATACTTATACTCACACGGAACACGCACTTATATATTTATAATATATATACCTACATTTTACTATGGAACGGAAGATTGAGATTCGAGTAGATAATGGAAGAGTTGGTGTTTGAAGGAAGAAAGAGAAAGAGAGGGGGCTTTACGGATTGCAAAATAATGATGAGCGAACGAGAAACGATTTGTGAAAGGATGCAGTTCTACGTGCTGAGGTTTAAATATTGAATAATTGGGTTCTAGAGTTCATCGAATGGATGTCAGAGCGAAGGGTGAAGAGCTCAGTTATACAGGAAAGTTTTCTATTTTTTGAAGTTTGGAATAGGTGAGAACCATGAAATATTTCCGTCAAACAGAAGGATGAAGGAGCTCTAACTCGGTATAATAACCAGAAATCCAGTAGCGTATATGGGCTCCAAAAATAAATCTTAAAAGCAGTCCATCAGAAATTTTAATTTTATTCCCAGTTCGTAGGTAAGTCCCCCACACAACAGGCAACCGTAGTTAAAGTTGGAAAAAGTAAATATAGGAAACAAGTAGCTGACGGGTTTTGTTTGTTTGTTTATTTAATTAACGTATCTTTATGTTACTTTAGCTAATCGGACAGTGCTATAGTGGGAGTCCTAAATTTCACCTATCCAGTTTTGAGTAGGATGGGGCTAAAAACAACCTAATATATTTTGAAATTACGGGGATATGAACAAGGCTTACTTGGGAATCCCTGTACGTCAACTGAATTATTTATTAGACAACAAGTAATATATTGGGTTGATGCAAAATTAATGCAGGTTTTTAGTAGGTATTGTAAATACGCCATATCTTTACTTTAACCATATATATTTAATCAAAATAATTTCCATCTGAATCAATGCACTTTTGCCAACGTTCAACAAGCTTTCTTATTCCACCAGAAAAAAAATCCGAATCCCTGGACTCAATGAAATCACGAAAAGAATTTTCAATGTCGTCCTGGTTTTGAAAATTTTTCTCCCTCAAAAAGTTGTCCAGATGCCTGAAAAAGTGGAAGTCTGTAGGAGAGAGGTCAGGTGAATAAGGCGGATGTTGGAGAACTTCGTAGCCCAACTCGTGCAGTCGTCGAAGCGTTGGTTGTGCAACGTGTGGTCTGGCGTTATCGTGGAGCAGGATCGGCCCCTTCCGATTCATCAATGCTGGGCAAAGACGTTGCAATTTTTGAGTTCCGAGTTCCGCCGCCATTTCTCGTGTGGTTTTGGTTGGGTCTTCTTCCACTTTTGACCTCAGCTGGTTGTTGTCCAGAGCAAGATGACGGCCCCGACCTTCCTTGTCTTCGAAGTCGAAATCTCCTCTGCGAAACTTCTGGAACCAACGCTGCACCGTGCACTCATTAATAGCCCCCTGACCCCACACTTCATTAATATTACGAGCCGTTTGCGCAGCGCTGCGCCCTAATTTAAATTCGTAAGAATTAATTTGACGAAAATCGCACTTTGACATTTTCGATTCAAGACCTTTGAACACACTGAACAAAACGATTTTACTAAACAAATTCATGGTGAAAGAGAGGGTATTAGATAAGGTTTGTTTTGGTATAATAATGATCAATGTTAGGATTAGCTTTGTTTACACAATTGGAATTAAGATATTGCAATAGAGGAAACCTGCATTAATTTTGCATCAACCCAATACAAATGCCTTTAGGCATATATTGTAACATTGATGACCATTACGAAAAACCTCCTTCAGGATTCTTCTGAATTCGTGAGCTAAGAAACCTCCCAGTGAAGGCACTCCTTGGCGTGGAAGATCTGCTAAAGAAGTAGGTCTCTGCTCCAGAGGCGTTTCAGTCTCCTTGGTGGGTTTTGTGGTAGTGTATCAGTCAGTAATTTTTGTACCAATAGGTTTGGATGTCCAGCGAGCAAGTCGTGAAAATGTTCGTAATATTTTTTAATGATATCCGTTACGATTGGTATGTTGAGGTCTTTGTGTAGTGATTTGTTGGTTACGTAAAAGGGAGAGTGAGTGATGAAGCGGAGGAATTTAGATTGAAAGATTTAAATTGACTGCAAGTGTGATTTTTTGCATGAGCCCCACCCCTGAGTACCGTATGTCCATATAGGTTTAAGTAGCATCAACTGAATTAAACGCAAATATACTACATAGAGAAACGTGCAGGGGTAAAAAGAATATTGATTTACACCAATCAACATTGTTTAGTTTTCGAGTCGTCATATGGATTCGTGCCTCATGAAGTATGTTAATAAAATCATGAGCTCACTACAGCCGTTTGGATCTTTTGATCAAAGTCTAGTCTATCAGTTTTCGCGGACCGAGAAAGCCGGTAAACAGAGTGTAGAAACAGTAGAGCAAACATTATTTTTTTAAATTACTTATCCTCTCACAAGACTGAAACGACAAGAAATTGCTCGAAGATATCGATTAAAACAACACTTACTGGACAAACGTTCAAAACTTTCAGCATATTACAAAAGACTCATTTACATCACTATTATCAGACTTATTTGGACATACGGAATCGAGCTTTGGGGCTCTACGAAACCATCTAATTCTTCCCGCATCCAGTCCTTACAATCCAAAATCCATCGCAAAATACTGAATGCTCCTTATTTTGTCACAAATCAACTCCTCCATAATGACCTAAACACCCTATTTGTTGCAGACATAGCCCGTGATAGACACTCCTCTTTTCACTCCAAACTTCCTGCCCATACAAACCCACTTGTCCGTAATTTATCTTCCTCAGATATCCCTGATATCTCTCCAAGGCGACTGAAAAGAAGGTGGCCTCGGGACCTACTGTCTTAAAATAGTTAGTGAAGTGTAATGAAGTACCACTGGGTAGTTCTTTCTCAAGACATTTTCATGACTTTTTATTTTAATTCTACATATTTACTTATTGTATTTTTTAATACAGTTGTAAATTACTATAAATAAATTTAAAAAAAAATTACTTACATTATATGTAAATTATTCTTATATTAATGTTATTTGTTGTTGAAATTTAATTTTGTATTTTAACAGTATGCTCTAATTATTATTAACTGTAACGTGTGGTATTATTTATACAAGTAACAAAAATCCTTTTTTTGTAAAATACTGTTATACATATTAAAAACCAACAGGTTATGTTTCCACAAGTACTTGACATCGCACAGACTCGAGACAACCTTTATACGTCCTCTCCGAAGTATGGCATAACTTAGAAATTGTTGCTCCTATTAAAAAATCCTAGGGCCACCTGTGGGTTTGAAACCCGTGACCTTAGGTATAGAAAGCTGTTATGCAAGCTAATATGCTACAGGTGACCCTGCCGGCGGGTTTTTGAATGAATTTTCGGAATATTTCAGATGCAGGGTTATTCGAGGATGAATTTCAGAAATACGGTGTTGCTCATGTTAATTTCCTCTGTCTAATCTTGTTAGTTCATTGAGTTTGACAATGGTTAATCGATGTTTGCGGTACCTCGTTTAAGGTTAATATAACATTTCTCAAAGTTCGATGGCTCATTTCGTTATGCTCTTGACTACTTTTACTCAAGAATTTCATTAAAATTTCATAATTGCTCTAAAAAATAGGTCAGGGTTATTGAGTAAATTATTAAAGTTGAGTTACTAAACCAGTTCTTAAGCGGTGATTTTTATTTCTGAACTCCTGTCAACGGTAACGTAGTGTTTACGACAGCATTATGCAGGGTGTTAACCGAAATTTGACTAGATGTTCTAAATAAACCGCGTGTTTATCACTTATATTTTTTGTGGAACACGTCCTCTTGTTAATATGGTTTAAATATTAACAATGATGATTTACAATTACATGATAATTCCAAAAGATACTGTATCCATAGTGGGAACTTTAGTAGCAACACCTCTGATTGTTTGTTTGAACCAATTAATTTAATTCTTTTTGAAATGGAGGTCACCTATAGTGTAGTGGCTATCATTACACACATAGGCAATTTGGCACTAGGATGATTTTAGTGAGAGTAAAATCGGGAGCATTATGAAGTCCTTTGGAGGGGACGTAAAAAAGTGGTACCCAGCCTGTGCTATGTTAGGTACTCGTTAAAGATCTCTATCCTAATTAAACCTGGATAGCTAAAATATAACATCGTTTGATTAGCTAAAGTAGCATGAAGTTAGATTAAATGAATAAAAACATTATCTAAAATGAGATGTATAATGAACAATGAACTCCGGGATCACTTGTAGCTGGGTGGCTAGCATAACAGTTACGCCATCCTTCGGAGGGGACGTTAAAAGGTGGTCCCGAGCCTAAAAAATATATATACTATATATATACTAGCCTGGATAGGGAGTTTAGAATGGAAAGAGGAGTATCTATCACGGGCTATGTCTGCAACAAATGGGATGTTTAGGTCATTATGGAGGAGTTAATTTGTGACAAAATAAGGAGCATTCAGGATTTTGTAGTGTAAGGACTGGATGCGGGAGGAATTACTTGAATTACTCATTGAAGAATGAGTCTTTTGTAAATTACTGGAAGTTTTGAACGTTTGTCTAATAAGTGATGTAGTAATCGATATATTCGAGCAGTTTCTTGTCGTTTCAGTCTTGTGTGAGGATTGTATAACTTTAGTTTTGTTTTTTTAGTGATTTTTTTGTTGTGCTGGACACAAGTCTTTACAATACTATAAATATGATTTCAAACATTGATGCTACGGTTCACCTGAGCCTTCCGACAATCCGCTTCTAATCTTCTCGATCCGTACCTGCAGACCTTCCAAACTAATAAACTAAAGGACGATCGAAAGGTTGGAAGTAATGGGGATTTGACTTTATAAAGCTGACATTTACAAAGAAAATTGTGGATATTAGAATTGCTCCCTTCACAGGTGGCTATTCGCTAACTAGAGCCTGTAAATCGGGCGAGGTCGCTGAGATGGTTAGGTGTAATTACTGCTTAGTCCACGATCCAGGAGTCTGTATCCTTAGAGTCCAGAGTGTCCTCAATATCTTGCAGTGCGAGGCCTTGCTCGATATTTGTTTGAAGGGAAATGTGAAAGGAATAAATAAATAGAGGTTAAATTAAAATATGCGAGCCGATTTCGGATACTTCATTACTTACTAAACAAACCTACTAACTATCATAATGCCAATGCGGACTTACAGAACTGAGCTTTACTTAACTACCACAATCACAATCATTTCAAAAATCTACAACGCTCCTTACTTCGTCACAAATAAACTCACCCGTAATGAACTTAATGTTTCACGTGTTGCTGATTTGGCACGAATCAGGTGTCAATCCTTCTATTTCAAACTCCATCGTCACTCTAATCCACTAATTTAATCCTTGTTTCCTCTTCGATTCCTGATAATCCTTTTAGGCGTATGAAAAGATGGTCCCGATATAATCTGGTTTAGATTACCTACTGGATGCCAATGGGCATTTTCAATCCACGTATTTTATCCTGTAGTATATTTACTTGTATTACCTAATACAAATATAAATTAAAATAAATAATAATAAAAAAAATCTGGTGCGGGCAACACACGACTTTCACTTACCTCCGTTTTTAGAATCAATTAAAGAATTTTCAAATACAGTTAGAGATAACCATTAAAGAACTAATTAAATGGAATTTCTATAGAAACATGTGTTTTATTAAAAAATCTATTATATTATTATCTAAAATAATCACTTAGGTTTATGTTCATTTCATCACTCTCTACTAACATTTAATAGCTTGTAAATGAGATCATATTTTTTCTAAAATTTCAAGCTTTCCAACGGTATATCATACATGTATATTACTGTTCTTATGTTTAAAAACAAAAAAATGCATAAAAAATAATTTTTTTCAATTTTCTCCTTTAGTTGGGAATCGAATTGATTCAATTTATATATTTACCTGTTTTTCATCGGTTGTAACAAGATAATATAGTTATTTTTATTGAATCGACAAAATTAAAGGTACTTTGGAAAAAGAAAATTTAAAATATCGGCATATAAACCCTGTCAGACTAGTTTAATCAGAATAAAACCTATATTACGTTAAAGCCTTTTAAATTTTACATCGATATAGCGAGTTTAAACAAAATCGTCAAAAACGTTTCGAGAAAATCGATAAAAGGTGCAAAATGCATGGTATAAAGTGGCTCTTCTGGTAAGCTGATTTTGATGAAAAAGATTTCGTAACGTCTCGGGCGTATAGTTGTTTTAATTATGAAGTTTCAGTTTCATTGAACTTACCGTTTCCGCCCGGGAGTTACCACACACTGACACACACACACACACACACACACACACACAGACACAGACACACACACACACACAGACCTTATTGCGGGACTTGGTTATTTGGACTCAGGGGACCCTAAAATGTGTATTTCTGTTGAAAACTGGAATTCGACAATTTTCACGATCGCAATACTTTCTCTTACTATATATAGTGAAAGTAATAGTTAGTACTATATTGTAAGACATTATCCTAATGAAAGAAGGAGGTTATACTGAAAAAAAGGTTAACGAAGGCTTTAATGGCTGCTAGATGAGGTTGCCAGTCACTAGATAACGGCTATCACAATGTAAACGCTTTATGCTAGTCACTAGAGAAGTGAGAGTGTCACTCTCGCAACGCTATCTAGAACCTCCAACAGAACTAATATTTTTGTTTTCTAACGCACCGTACTTTCGCACCTCAATACCACACCCGGATTCAAAACGATCGTTAGTAGAAAGCTGAGTAAACATTGCGTAGAATATTGTGTGTGATGAGAAATTTAGCTTTTGATTCATAACATAGTATAACAGTCTTCTAAACAAGATAATAGTAGGCCTAAACAAAGGTCTTGTACCAAGGTAATAAACCCGGTAGATGGTCCTATAATTTTTTTAAGGAAGTAAATAATCTTTGGTTATGCCGTCCTTCGGAGAGTACTTAAAATTGTGGCACCGAAAATAACAACGCGTTTAACAGCTATATCCTAATTAACAAATATTTTAATATACATTTTATCATTTTATATTACTGTTCGTTTCCATATTTTATTATTGTAAGTTACTTATCTTATTGTTTTTCTTTATTGGTAGTTATCTTGTTTTTCGTAATAAATGTCCACTGGATGGCATGAATGATGAATAGCATTGTTAAGTGTTGCCAAAAGGTCAATTTACGTACTTCGAGTCGTATCAATTCATCCACGGTTATCGCTACACTACACTTTTGCAATATTTTTTTTTTATATTATAGAATTGAACCATTTTTATCTGGGCTATATCACTTGCGATGAAATGTATCATTATGCACAGTTGACATTTTCCTATATTGAGAGTAATTTTCGGTTATGATCTCGGACATTTTTTTCGGACAACTCAGATGGAACTGTGAAAAGGTTTCTGTAGAAATATTTTTTTTTTCCGTTAGAAATGTAGGTATAAAGATAACTAAATATTTTGGAATGTATAAACCTGATTGTTATT
This sequence comes from Piezodorus guildinii, assembly GCA_023052935.1. Lineage (NCBI taxonomy): Eukaryota > Metazoa > Arthropoda > Insecta > Hemiptera > Pentatomidae > Piezodorus > Piezodorus guildinii. Next base: position 16,074,857 of record CM041292.1, read on the forward strand.
TGAACCGTGTTAAAAACAGTTACTAAAAATGACCACACAAAATTAACAGGTAATGGCTAATTTAAAATACTACTAGGTTCCAGGGCCATCTCCTTTTCGGAGGATTATCCGGAATTGAAGAGGAAGAAAGGATTGAAACAAGTGGGTTAGATTGCGAATGGAGTTTGTCATGAAAGGATTGATACCGGATCTGGGCCAAATTAGTAACAAAGGGAACATTAAGGTCTTTATGGATAAGTTTATTCTTGACAAAGTAAGGAGCGTTGAGGATTTTACGAAGGAATTTTTATTGTAGGGATTGGATGCGGGAAGAATTTGATGGTTTAGTAGAGTCCCAAAGCTCTACTCCGTAAGTCCAGATTGGTCTTATAATAGTCATTCAGATGAGCCTTTTGTAGTTCAGAGAAAGGTTTGACCGTTTGTCTAGTAAGTGTTGAAGTAGCCTAAAGCGGCGAGCAGTTTGTTGTCGTTTTAGTCGTGTATGTGGATTCCAAGTTAGTCGTTTGTCAAGAAGTCCTGAGTATCGGATCTGTTCAACAGGAGCTAGTTGAGTGTTATTAAAGGATATTGTGGGCCAGGAAATCATAAGTTTACGACGAAAGGTAAAGGTTATTTGATGGGATTTGTTGGAATTTATTTTTATTCTCCAGCCCTGACACCATACTTCTAGGTCTTTGATGTGGGATTTTCTAATTTATATGTATTCCCTATAAAGCAGATATCTCAACCTATCCCATCTTTTTACCTATGCTGATGACCCATTGTCAGTCAATAAAGAGCAGAGATCTCGAGGTATGATATCAAATCAGTAAATTAAAATAGATTCCCAAATTACCACCAAATAACCTTTACTCTTAATCGTAAACCTATGACATTTCAGGACCTGTGTGATATGCTGAGGACCTATACAGTAGATTTAATAATATTAAAGATTTATATTCTGACAGAACAGATCCGCTATCAAGGACTTCTATTTGACAAACGTCAAACATGGAATCCGCATACAAGACTGAAACGACAGGAAACTGCTCGCCGCTTTCGGTTACTTCAATACTTACAGACGCATTAAACTTCCTGATAATCTTTCGTGGCGTCTGAATAGATGATGGTCTAAAGAACATATGGTTAAGATTACATATTGGAGTGCTGCCAATGGGCATCCTATCCTATAACATATTTACTTGTTGTATTAACATAAACCTGAAAGAGCGAACGAAATCTCCTCAAATTCGAGCGGAAATTCCTTCAAAGCATATTTGGAGGAGTTATAGTAAATGGGACCTGGAGAATACGTTCAAACCGGGAGATTTACGAATATATTCCAGGTAATCAAACTGGGCCGATTACGTTGGGCAGGGCATGTGGCACACATGAGTGAAGAGGAACGGTCCAGAAAACAAAAAAAGAAGACGACGAAGGCCGAGATGTACAAGACAGTGGGAGGACGGTGCTTTTGCTAACGCTCGGAGCATCCTAGTGGTGTGCGACTGGATGGCAGCTGCACAATATCGTGACGATTGGCGGAAGTCTGGACCCGGCAACGGGTCGTAGTGCCAAGTTAATAACAATAATTAACATATACAGATGTAAATTTCAATGCAGAAATATATAGATATACATAAATGTTTTCATTAAAATAGTTTGAAAAAATTAACTTACATTTTTAATATTTCTGCCAAACCATTTTTTACCTAAACCCTTCTTTGCCATACCTCCCCTTAACTATAATCATTCGTACCGACAGCCTGAGAACTGACCTCGGCTACCTTAAGGACACTCCTTTCCTCAAGACATTGTTCCAAAGAGAGTCCAATCTTTGGGAGAAAGTGGTCCTAACCTGTTCCTTCTACTAATTTCCACCTCCTGCTCTTCTGCGGATCGAATACCTTCCTGTCTTCTTTATCTGCGAATCCTTCCTCGTGGTCACTGCCAATAATTTCTCGGCATTACTAGAAGCTGAATTTTAAAGTATGATGAGAGAATCTATTTTTTATTTTATTTCTAATCATTGACAAAATAAAATGTATTGGTTAACCCCTTTAAAATGTATCTGGAATATTAATAAAATCTGGTTTAAAGCAAATTTATTTTTATTGTCATAAAAAGATATTTTGTGATTTTTGCAAAAAAAATTCGAAATCAATGTTATAATATGCCAACTACTAACTTATTGTATGTTTATTATTATTTTTGGTATTCGATATAGACTTATTCGAATAGTCTGTGGTCTAGTGAGGTCTGTATAATGAAAATTATTCGAATTAATTCATATATTCATCTTTAATAACAGTTGACAGAACTTATTAGCCATAATTCGGCCATGCTATGTTTTATTTTTACGTGATTCTGCCAATATACGAAGTATATTTCATAAAAAAAAAAAAAAAAAAATAGAATACATTTTAGTAGTATAATTCCCATGTTTTACTATATTCAACTATAACAAAGTAGAGAACCATAAAAATATATTTTGATATTCAAGTGTCTTTAAAAAAAATAATAATAAATAAATCAAAATTATAAATTTTAAGTTATATCTATGTTATAACGTCGGACTTTTACGAAGTTGCACAACTTTGATTCTAAGATTGCACTATCAACCTAGATAATATTCCTTACAGGGTTCTACTTATATGCCTAATACATATTATTGCACAGATACATAAATGAATACATAAGTCGAAGTATATATTCGGGCAATTACAAAGACTACAAGGCCAACGACTTTCGACAGTGCTACGGTTATGGCGATTTAGCCATTGCAGGATCGGAATGCGGGGCAACTAGTGGTATTTAGTGCAAAATTCAAAATTACATTTATTTTGAAAATATTCAACCCAGAAAAATTAAAGAGTGGGGCTTAAACTCGAATACTTCAGAATAGAAAATAAATTACATACTTTAACATAAAATGTCATCAAATGAAAAATACATTAAAAAATATATAGACACTTCAGAATAATTGTATACATTTTTCTTACTTTCGCTTACCTATATATGAAACTAGCTGTATAACGCGGCTATTTCATCTTTCGTTAATTTATATTACGTTTACGATAAGAGTAAGTATATATATATATATATATATATATATATACTTTTTCTATCAGTCATACAGCAAGTCTTTTAGCTATTTTCAGCTACAACAAATAAAGCGTATTAATTTTATGTCTGATCTTAATTTTTCTTTTCTTTTTTTTTGGGCCAAATTTAAAACTATTTACCAGTAGAAGAATGTATACTCGTAAGTACTCAATAGCCTAAACTTTTAAACATTATGTTTGTATAAGTTCGCAGCTCATTTAAAACAAAAATGTGAATTAATCCCATTTGTGAGTGCATAAGAGAACTAAAATAATACATTTTTTTTAGGTTTTCTATATAAATTCTTGTATGTTCTATTACCGAAATGTTTTTTTTATTTGCTTCAAAACCTTTTTAAAAATCCAATAACAATTGAACTTGTTTTCATTGGGTCCTATCCAGAGAACATGAATACGAAGTCTAATATGCCCTAATACATTTTTCTTATAAATCAATTATCTTTACTGACACTGGTCAGGTAAAGACGGTTTTGCTCTAATATGGTTTGAAATTTGATTATGTATCGAACCAGTTCTTATAATTTTTCAGGAAACGTATTGTTTTTCAGTTATTCGAAAGCGATATCTTCTTGACCGCTTGAGGAGGAATTTTTCCAAACCCGACCATTTTACCCTGGCTATAAAATAGATCTTTTATCTTAAAATTAAAAAGAAGAGTTTTTATTTAAGGGTCTGAGATTCAGTTATAAAATTCATTCATTGATTGAAATTCATTCATTCATAATTCCCATGTTTTAATATATTCAACCATGGCAAACTAGTAAACCATAAATATATATGATATTCAAGTGTGTTTAAAAAAATAATAATATTAAATAAATCAAAATTATAAATTTTCAACATAAATATAACTTCGGACTTTTACCAAGTTAAAGTAAACTATTACTTTTACTGGAAGGAATTAATCCGGGTGGCGGTCATTAAATGAAACAACTAAATAGTTTCAACTATTTTATTGTTTGCCAACGTTTCCATTCTCCCACCATGCGCCCTGATGATGACCCACAATGGGGGTCGAAACGTTGGCAAACAATAAAATAGTTGAAACTATTTAGTTGTTTCATTTAATGACCGCCACCCGGATTAATTTCTTCCAGTAATTCTCAACGGTCAACTAATTACATCCACTATTACTTTTACTCTTTACTTTTAAAACTTATCTACTAAACTAAACTACCAAACTTAACTTAACTACTAATTACTACTAATACTAATAACTAATATAACTAAATAATATCATAATAACTATAATAAATAACTAATAAGTTTTGACCATATAGGATTTGGATTCAAATCTTGACGGTCATTTGGATAAAAAAAAAAAAAAAAATAACTTATAATAAATAACTAATAACTAATGACTAATAAATAATAAATATAATAAATAATAAATAACTAATAATAAATAACTAATAACTAATAACTAATACTAATAACTAATTGCTACTAATACTAACTAAACTTAAACTTAACTACTTTTAAAACCTTTACTCCTTTTGTTTTAACTTCTACCAAGATAAAATAAATTATATTTATATATTTATATATATATATATATATATATATATATATATATATATATATATATATATATATACATTAGCAGAAAATGGCGAATTCATAATTCTTCTTTTGATCATCTATTCATTTTTTAATCAGTTTGCGTAGATGTTCACGGCTTACAGCATAAGACCATTAATGTTGAAGCCATATCAGTGGATATTTAGAAATAATCTTCAAGATTAGAGATCACAAAGAAGAAGAGAACAAAACTTCGTGACATAGTTCACAAGGAGATGCTAAGTATGATAGATCGTCGGGCCGGAACAGTCAACGGACTCCTGAGTCTTGAGTGTTCCTCTGACCTCTAAGGCTTGCTCAACAATAGCAATTATACGAATTAGGGAAAGAATTACAATATACCTCCTTGTTTCTTTCTGGTTCCAAGATAATATATCGTTAAAAAAACAGTCGCTATGTCAATCCATTCGAAATCCTCCAGACATTGCCGCTCAACATTTATGATTGGGTTTGGTTACATGAAATGTCCGTTTTCAAGGTATAGGATTTTTATTGAAAATACGATATGAAAACAATGTAATTTTATTCGAAGTATTCACCTTTTTTTTCTACACATTTTTCCCAACGTGACACCAACTTTTTTATCCCGAACTGAAAAACTCTGGGCTTTGAAGTGAAACCAAATCTGAAAACGCACTTTTCACTTGATCATCATTTTCAAAAAGTTTTCCTTTGACGGAGTTGTCTAAATTCCTGAACAGGTGGTAATCTGTTGGAGACAAGTGGAGAGAATATGGTGGGTGCGGGAGAACTTCGTAGCCCAGTTCTTTCAATTTTTGCTCGGTATGTTTTGAAACATGCCGCTCAGTGAGATCATGAGATACCCATGTATCGAGCTTTGCTACTTATCCAATACACTTTAAATGTCTGGAAACGGTAGATGCACTTGCATTTAGTTGTGCTGAGAGTCCTTTAACTGTTTGGTAGGGGTTTCCTTCTACTGTACGTTTGAGGACATCGTTGTCTATCACGGACGGAGGTCTTCCTCGGGGCAAGTTTTCCAAGTCGGTATCCCCAGCTGAAAACTTAGCAAACCAACGGCGAATGATCCGTTCATTAACACTCCCTTCCCCAAACGGCTTGCAAATATTTCTAGCAGCCTCAGCTGCTGAATGGCCGAGTTTTAACTCGTACCAAAATATTACTCCAAAACCGCGTGTTTCCATGTTCATATTTGGAAGTATACTAAAAAGTGGGTAATTGATTGGGAAGCTAATGTTTATAATACAAAGGTAGAGAATTAGTAACTGTTTACTTTAAATATGTAAACATTCGGAAGAAAACAACAGGGACCTGCAAAATCCTTTATGTATTTCAGAAACTATAAAAACGGACATTTCATGTGAAACAATCCAATATTAATGTACTTATATATGCACCACAGATGTTTCAGTAACTTTTTCAACGAAATTGGCGAACCTGAATCCAGAAACAACTTGAATTACTTGATTTTCTCAAAAACGGCTTCAATGATTTTGATCAAATAGATGTAAAATTCAATGGGCTTTAATACCGTGTTGGTTTCGTGCTTATTGAAATAAAAGTTCCTCTAGTTTTTGTAGATTCGAAAAATTTAAACATATCATTTTAATAGCATTGATGAAAAACTAGTTAAGCGAATCTGATAACCGGCTAATGGAGAAAAGAGCCAAAATATTTAATTAGGTAATTTATTTTTCTTCCGAACACAAGAATAGTAATATAGATGTATAATATATCGTTGGAAAGCTATTAATTTTAGAAAAAAAAATATCTTATACACAAAGTTGTGATAGGTAATATGAATTGACAAATCGGGCTTAAACCTACGTGCTTTTGTAAATAACAATTTTTCACTATTATATTATTTAATCTAAGAGATACCTTTTCAGCTAAACTGAATGTGATTCTCTAAATTGTTTTTAACTCTAACTTTATTTAAAAGTTCTAAAATAGATTTTAACAATCGATGTAAGTGAAAGTAGTGTGTAACGCTTCAGATTTGTATGTTAATTATTTGCAATAGTAAACATTTCATACATTCGAACGTAAGAATTGGATGTAGAGAGACTAGTTTTCGAGGATCTCGTAAAACAAAAAACTGATATACAGTGGAACTTACTGTTATCCATTTAGGAGCAAAATCCGTAACATCGTAGCAGACCTATAATTGATATAAAATGTGTAATTTCCATTTCGTATGACTCGAAATTAAAGAGAGAATAGTGACAATGATTATTGCGATAGTGTAATTAATTATAATAGTTTGATTAATGAAAGTGGAGTGATGCAGCGTTTCTTATTTTAATTAGCGGGTGTTCTATTCCTTAGTAATAACACGAATAATTTTATTTTATTTAATGAATCACGTAGCTTGTTTGCATGTGATGAATTTTACCTAGTTCGTTAAAATAAATGAGAAAGAAGTTTGAAAAAAAAAATTCTTTTATCATTCTAGGTTCTTTCCGACGTTGCGTTTTCTATTCATTGATTATCACCCATCTTAAAGCATGTGTTTTCCCATTTATTTTTTTTTTTTTTTTCGCGACTGACCGTAAAAGTCCCTGGATTGAAATATGGATTTTCGTTATCAGAGTATTAGGGTTGTTAAGAATTGAATTAGTCTTATGTTTATATCATTCCATTTGTAATTTTATTTGTGATTTATTATATGCAAGCGTGACAGTCAATTGTTTTATGCAATTTGAATCAGCTGTTAGTTGACCGCGGGGCAGAGGGCATTCTGGGATTGCAAGAGAGAGAGTTAATGGAGTCACTCGCGAGTGTAGACGGTGTTTAATTAAGTTGGTGGTCGCAGATGTGTCTTATTGTTCTCAAATCGCACTTCATCGAGGAAAATAAAATGTCACAGAAAATAGTAGAAAATTATCGCAAGGAGTAGGAGTCGCAGAAGGAAAGAAGGAACATCGCAGGCGGGAGAGGGAAGGAAGTGATCAAGGATTCAAAGAATCACCGCTTGCACATTATAAACAGTATTTTGTTTAATTTTAATTAATATAAGATTGTTCATGTTCTCTCTTTTATTATTTCATTCATTTACCCTCAAAAAAATTACACGGATTGACAGATAATTCAGCGATTCACAATAACGACCGGGTTGAAGCTGCGAGCAAACGCGTTAGTCGCCCCTCTTCCCAACAAGGGTCATCACTCCCTAGGACTATTTTTGTGAATGGCAACCTATTGGCTGACGGGTCCCACATGCCCGTGGGAGGTTTTGAGCGAATCTCCATACAATTACATGATTGAAAAAGTACTACCACGACTGGGAATCGAACTTAACACCTTTTGCGTGGTAAACGTAAGCGCTAGACACACAGCCACTTAACACATACAATATTTAGACAGTTGGATATAAAAAAATTAAAAAATTTACCTAAAGATGACAACATGTAATAGATCAAAATGGGTCATGTATGGTTGAATAAAAACACAAGAATCTGAAGTTTTATTTATATCATCAGTACAAAACGATGCAAACTTATTTTACAACCCAATATTATTGAATCAAGATAATTAGCGGGATCACTTGTAGCTGGGTGGCTAGCGTAACAGCCTCTCATGCTAAAAGTCACGGGTTCAAACCCGCAGGAGGTCCTAGGATTTTTTAATGGGAGTAAAAAATCCTTAGTTACGCCGTCCTTCGGAGGGGACGTTAAAAGGTGGTCCCGAGTCTGTGCAATGTCAGGTACTAGTTAAAGATCCCTATCCTAATAAAACCTGGATAGGCAAAATTTAGGACTCCCACTGTAGCATCGTCCGATTAGCCATAGCAGCATAAAAGTGACGTTAAACGAATAAACAAATTAACAAGATAATTAGCAATGTACCAATGTCTATTTTCTTTTTTAATGTTAAGTTATTTAAACTCTGACGGGAAAACAGTCTATTATAGGAATCAAATTCAGTGATTTATTGTTTTTCCCTGTGATGGATCAATGATGAAGCTTTTTTCAAAAAAGAATTACGGAAAAAATAATTGGAAACAATTATAATAAAATTTTATGACACAAATTTAAAACTCACCTTCCCTACTTCCTAAAAAAATAAAAAAAAAAAAAATAAATAAATAGTTTATAATACCTAAGAGTTTAAACAACATAGGCATCTACCTTTTTAACACGATACATCCATCTTAAAACCGGATATTCCGAAGAGTAATTTATCATCAGAATCATAGTGTTTAGGCTCGATAGGATTACAAAACAAAAACATTTTGGGAGTCTAGAAACCATAGTGGATTGTTTTTCTTGTTTTGGGTTGAAAAATAAATTACAAGAAGGCCTGAGGGAATACAAAGAAGGAGTTGACGCAGAAATCGTGCAAGAAGTTGAAGATTAAATCGCGTTTCCTTTCTCGGAGCACGCGCGGATCGCAATACCTGAATTTATTCGCGCCCAATGAGGACAGGGGCGGAAGATCTTCCTGTAGGATCTTCTTCCAGGATGACCGCACTGGGGTATTATCCTACAACTGCTAATTAACTAGGTTTCACTAGCGCGGTAGGGATTTCCCTGGGCAATTCTTACCCACCTCTGATTGAGCGGTATCGGTAGGATATCTTCCTCCAACCCTAGTTTGGTTCGGATGGAATTATGGCAGGCCATGTTGGGCGTAATTATAATTTCCGAAATTACCGACGAACTGTTCCCTATTACGCGTTTCGCTGCGAACGTGAGATAAGCATTTTTCACTTCTAATATATCACACTTGGTCGTTCAGAAATTAATACTTAAAAAACCTGGAGTGCTCAATACACGAATTTCACTTACCTATGCTAGTAAGATCAATTGAATAATTTTAAATAAAATTAGGAATGAATTTAATGATTTTTTTCGAAATAAAAAAAAGTCAACGAATAGAAACATGTGTTTTATTATATATATATATTTTTTTTATCTTCAAATGTTTTCATTCACACCTGTCAATAAGTCAATAGTGATGTTGAAAGAATGATATTTGGCGTGGTAGGCATGATGGAGAGAAGATACCCAGCGGCACCTCTTCCTGGCGTGCTTCCTATTACGGATTTAGCTTAGGTCCCACACAGGACACAGCTTCTTTTCAGTCTTCTGCGAGTATTGTCCGGCATGTTACTAGTGGCCATGCTTCGTATTAGATTATTAGTATGTCCGTGTAAGTTTGTAAAGGGTCCGAATCTGTTCGTTGACTGTTGGCATGAAGGTCTGTATGTAAAGTAGTGTAGCTAACGTACCATGGTGAGTTTGTAATAGTTCTGAGAGTCCTGGATTGAAAAATTTGAATTTTGCGTATGTGTGTCTTTTTGGCAATCCCGTATATCTGTGAGGCGTATATTATTATCTAAATGTCCTTTTCTGGTGCGTAATATACATGACTTTCGCTAAACTCCATTATTAAAATAATTTAAGAATTTTTAAATAAAATTCGAGTTTGTTTTGTTTATTTCGTTTAACGTCACTTTATGCTACCATGGCTAATCGGACGATGCTACAATGGGAGTGCTAAATTTTGCCAGTCCAGGTTTTATTAGGATTGGGATCTTTAACGAGTACCTGACATAGCACAGGCTCGGGACCTCCTTTTAACGTCCCTTCCGAAGGACGGCATAACAAAGGATTTTTTACTCCCATTAAAAATTCTAGGAGCACCTGCGGGTTTGAACCCGTGACCTTTGGCATAGGAGGCTGTTATGCTAACCACCCAGCTACAAGTGATCCCTAACTCCGTTATTAATATAAATTTAAGAATTTTTAAATACAATTCGAGTTAAATTAATTGAATTTCTATAGATATTTGGGTTTTATAAAAAAATCTATTATATTATCATACACGACAATCAGTTAGTTTTATCAACTTTTCCATTACTCTCCATTAAAGTTTTCAACTTCATGTACAAGATAATATTTTTTTCTAAAATTATTAGCTTTCTAACGGAATGTTATACATCTATGTTTTTTTCTGTTAAAAAACAAAACAGAAGTTGCATAAACAAATATTTTTTCTCTTTTCCCTTTTAGTTGTATATCGAATTCGTTCAACTTATATATTTATCCTTTTTAAATCAATACTAAAAAGTTGATGTGGTTATTTTTATAGGATCTTCAAAATTAAAATTACTTTAGAGGAAGAAAATTTAAAACTTTGGCATTTAAGACCTATCAGACTATTTCAATTAAAATGAAACCTACATCATATTAATGCCCGTTAATTTTTACATCGATATAGCTATGTTTAATACTAATCGTGGCAGCGTTTTTGAGAAAAATGTATCAAGGTGCAAAATCTATAGTATAAATTGGCTTTTCTGGATCGTCGATTTTGATGAAAACGTTGCTGTAACATCTCGGACCTATAATAATAATAATAATAATAGGCTTACCGAACCCGAAGGTTCGATGTCGATACCACCATATTCCGTCTACACAGACTCGTCTAATGTTCTCCGTTCAAGCACAAGCCCCCCAAGATCAGCCTTAGCGCAATCCTTCTATCGACGCTTCGGTCTACCTTTCGGACGCCTACCAGTCGGATCAGCAAATACCAACGTTCTCGGAATCCGTTCCTCACCGAGCCCAACAATTTTACTCGCCCATTTAAGTCTCCGCGACGCTATCAACTCAATTATATTCACAGGATACAAGTTCCGCAATTCCGCGTTGTGCAACCTTCTAAACTCCCCAGTGCCCTCATCTCTCTTCGGAACAAATATTTTACGCAGTGCCTTATTTTCGAAAACCTTAAGCCGTTGTTCATCCATCAAAGTAAGAGGGCACTTTTCACATCCGTAAAGAACGGTTGGAAGAATAATAGTTTTATAAATTTTAACCTTTAAGTTTTTAGATAGAAGCCGTGAGCTAAGTAACTTGGCAACAGAATAATAACACGCATTTCCCACCTTTAACCAGGACTTTATTTCTTCCTGGATTATCTCGGACCTATAGTGGTGTTAAATATGAAATTTCAGTTTTGTAGTTATTTTCGATTTCGTGATATACTTACCACACACACAAATCTTTTCGCGGGACTTGGTTATTGGTACTTGAAGGATCCTAAAATGTTTATTTCCGTTGAAAACTGTGATTCCAAAATAACTGTTATCGCAATACATTTCCTTACAATATATTTCTTAAACAGGTAATTGAAAATAAAAATGTTTAAAAAGATTCCATTTTTAAAAATTAAATGCTCTGTGCGACATTGTGAATTAAATTTCACGAGTCACTATTTCTATTTGCTACAGCACTGACAAGTACTAGAAAGTCAATAGGAGCTTGAAGACTAGAAAGTGCAGTTTCATTTCTAATCAACGCATTCCAATAATTAAGATAATAATGTATTCTATCTCTTGTCGGGTATTCGTAATTATTCACAATATTTTCCTAATTCCTAATTATTTTCCTCCGTTTGGAAATACATTAGCTATGTAATAAGGTCATAGACTAACGACACTATTTTCTTTGTAGCTGTTAGGTTCGTTAAGTTTCACTGTTAGTGTTCCCCTTTGTAATAGAAAATAGAATTTCTTTCTCTAATTGTTTTTTAGCTTTCTGAGAAAGTTTCTCATTGAATTAGTGGATATCTAGTTATTCTTTCTTTTTCATTTCTTTTCAATTTATTCTGCGGTTATATATTTAACCTTACAGAATATTCTTATATCGAAATATATTCAAAGTAGTGTAGAATGTTCACGTTAAAAGATTAAACAAAATCTGGTACGGACAACACACGACTTTCACTTACCTTCGCTTCTAAAATAGATTAAAGAATTTTCAAATACAGTTAGAGTTAAAAAAGTGTGATACTAATAAGGAATTAATTAAATGAAATTTCTATAGAAACAAGTGTTTTATTAAAAAATCGATTACATTATTATCTATAACAATCAGTTAGTTTTATCGCCTTTTCATCACTCTTTATCAACTTTTACAAGCGTGTGTATGAGGTAATTTTCTAAAATCTTTAGCTTTCCAACGGTATGTTATACATGTATATTAATATTATTATTTTCCGAAACACGAAAATTGCATTAAAAATATTTTTGCTGACTCCAGATGTAATTCCTCCAAAACTCGGTTATTATTGAAGATGGAGAAAACTCGAAAAGATTAGCATCTATATAAGCAGTTATAAACTGATATAGTTATTTGGAAATAATAAACCATTGTGAAATAATTTGAAGCGTTTTTTACTTTCACTTACTATATATAGTAAAGGAAAGTATTGCGATCGTGAAAATTTTCGAATTCCAGTTTTCAACGGAAATACACATTTTAAGGTCCCCTAAGTCCAAATAACCAAGTCCCGCAAAAAGGTCTGTGTGTGTGTGTGTGTGGTAACTCCCGGGCGGAAACGGTAAGTCCTATGAAACTGATATTTTATAGTTAATACAAATATACGCCCGAGACGGTACAAAACTTTTTTCATCAAAATGGGCTTACCAGAAGAGCCACTTTATACTATGCATTTTGCACCTTTTTTCGATTTTCTCAAAAACGGTTCTAAAAATTTTGATTAAACTCGCTATATCGATGTAAAATTTAATGGACTTTAATATCATTTAGGTTTTATTCTGATTAAAATGGTCTGACAGGGCTTAAATGCCGATATTTTAAATTTTCTTCCTCTAAAGTACCTTTAATTTTGTTGATTCAATAAAAATAACTATATTATCTTGTCAACGCTGATGAAAAACCGTTAAACATATAAATTGAATAAATTCCATACCGAATTAATGGAGAAAACAGGAAAAAATATTTTTTTAATACAATTTTTTGTTTTTGAACATAAGAGCAGTAATATACATGTTTATATACCGTTGGAAAGCTAAAGATTTTAGAAAAAATATTATCTTGTACTCAAGGTTTTAAAAGTAAATAGAGAGTGATGAAAAGAAGATAAAACTAACTGATTGTCGTAGATAATAATATAAAATTTTTTTTTAATAAAACACATGTTTCTATATAAATTCGATTTAATTAATTCATTAATAGTTTCACGTATTTTTATCTCTAACTGTATTTGCAAATTCTTTCATTGATTTTAAAAATGGAGGTAAGTGAAAGTCGTGTGTTGTCCGCACCAGATTTTTATTCATAGGCCAGAATATCGCGGCCCATAGACTCGAAGACTCATCGGTGAGATGGTGGTTAAGTTGAACGACCCCTAAAGGATCTTGCAAGGATATCTTGGCTAAGGACACGCGGAGGAGAAAGGCGACTCCTGCGTATTTCCTCCGGTTTATATAACGTCCGCCCGGTGCCTCCTAGATCCTCGGGAACCAGGTCTCCGGCCCTCCCAGGAACTGTGGGAGTGCGGTCCGGCTCTGTCGCAGGGGATAGCCGTAGTAATTGGAGCGCGCGGAGGATATGGGATTCCATTTGCGATCCCGAGAACAATGTGGGGAAAGTGTTCCGCGGCGCGGCTAACCCTCCATTAGCTATCTACGGCTATTAGTAGATCGTGGGGTCGATTCTCAGGCGTAAACTAGATCTGAAAAGAAGTGTTTCGGCCAGGCATTAGCGGGGTAAAAGCATTTAGTAGAGGTCTGAAACTGAGGAAAAATAAATAAATAAAAGAAAACGGAGAATCGTGAAAGTGAAGAAGAAGTAGATAATGGATTGTGCTCGAGACAATGGAGTAATCTAGAGAGACCGTGATAGCAAGTCATGTAGAATGTCGGCGGAACAACGCTTTTACTAGGTTGTCCTTAGTCATTCTTTGGTATATATATATATATATATATATATATATATATATATATATATATATATATATATAATAATAATAATAATAATTCTTTATTTATTCTGGGACAGGTCCCTTTAGAATAATACAGCAGGAAAAATAAACTGGACTTGAGACTATAGTCTTAGATTATAATACAATAATTGAAAACAATAGAATTTAACTAATAACCTGAAAAAAGAAGATAACATAAAAGATAAATTCTAATAAAAATGCACAAACAAGAGAAATAAATGTATGTTAACATGAGAACAATAAAAAAAAAAAAAAAACTGATTTCTTTTTATATTTTAAAATAAAATATACGAAGAAAAGAAATTAAAATTCTTCAATGTATGTTAACGTAAGAACAAAAAAATATATAATAAGATTTAAAAAGAACAAAAAAAATTATATCTATATCTATATATATATATATATATATATATATATATATATATATATATGAATGTATATATACAGTTTTAAAATGAAATATAAGAAGAAAATAAATTAACAATTCTTCGATGTATGTAAACATAAGAACAAAAAAAAAATATGTTTACAGTTTTAAATTAAATTAAAAAAGAAAAGAAATTACAACTCTTCTGAGTATTTGTAAAATAATTTATTCTTACGTCTTTGAAAAGATTAAAAGAAAAACTTTAAATTATATTTACTGTCAATGAAAACGAGAAAACGAAAATTGAATAAATAAATAAATGTATCTGTCTGCTTTATCTCTTGATCTTCCCTGAAATTAGCATCTACTTGGGATTGTTTGGGAATTGTATTGATAGGAAATGGCTAAATAGACGGGATTTAAATGTTGAGGGAGTTAGGGAGTTCCGGATATTAGAAGGAATAGAGTTCCATAAGGATGCGGATCGGATTAAGAATGATCTATCGAAAGCAGTGGATCGATGGGACGTTATATACAGATCAGAGGCCGCGAGCGGGTGTCACGGGAACGAACAGAGGATTTGAATTTAAGGAGATCGGAGATGTAAGACGGACACTGGGATATATATATAATTCACCTTTTGTATTATAATTGTTTATTGCAAATTCACTGCCTAATAATTGTTGGTAAGATTGTGTTTATAGAATTTTGGTTAAGTAAATGGACCATGTATTTACCGGGATATCGAAACATTAATATATATGAAGAAGAAGAACCATTATTATAGACATAACCTATAATTAATCTGCAGTAACAAATTATATGTAAATATACACAAGATGGGTATATAAGGATAAGTGAATTATATATAAGGATGTAATTTGGTCGAGATATCAATTAACGACCAGGTTTGTTTATTCGTTTAACGTCATTTTATATTGCTATCGCTAATCAGTCGATGCTACTATTAGTCCTACATTTTGCCTACCCCGGTTTAATTAGGATAAGGATCATTAATAAATACCTGGCTCAGGACCACCTTTTTACGTCGGATCCGCAGGGTCAGAATAACAAAGAAATAACCTTTTTACTTCCATTGAAAAATCCTAGGGCCCCTGCCAAGTTTGAACTCGCGATTTTGGGTGTAGAAAGCTGTTATACTAGCTACTACACCACAGGTGACTTCTAAATGGTGATTTTTTTCCCCATTGGTTCGGATACTCGCTTTACAGGGACTGAACGAGCTCAAGCTCCTTTCCTTAAAGTCATCCAACATCTAAAATCACAGAAGGTATATTTATCCAGCCTCAGCAGAGTTCGATCCCAAAATTCTGTGATTATTATTCCAGTGACCTACAACTAATTTTAAAAATATAGAAATAGTTTTTAATTTACCAAGCTATAGAGAGCAACAGTTTAAAATAAAGTAATAATAATGAAAAAACTAAAAAAAAGTTCTAGTTCATAAACCACTAATGTCGCTCTCCGGGTCACAGGTTCGAACTCCAGCTGAGGCAGAATTATTTTTCTTTTATTTCAGCCTTTGAGTAATCTGGGGGCACATCCAGCTCTTTAAAGTGGGTGACTGAAATAAGGGAAAACCTGCCCACTAGTGTGTTTTTGACTCAGTCAGTCACCCTTGTTAGCTTAAAGCAGTACGAATTTTTTTTATGTAGTGAGCCCAAGACCTTTCAGGCAACATAATGACAGTATCAAATGATTTTTGTTATAGCATTATGGTGTTAACTATTGATAACAGAGGTCACTGATCCAGACACAGTACGTTTCGCTACCCACTCTTGATAATTACACCCTAAGAAGCAGCCAGCGATGCTAATGATATTATTATTGGCTGCTATCCTTTACCAAAAGTGGACGGCCATCTGTCGATCCGATCCGGCGACTCTACACTTTAATTATTCCGTCTGACGCAACTCCCAACTCTAATGATTTCACACTTCGATCGCTGCGTCGTAATTTATACATGTTACGACTCTTATGTACGTTTACACAGGCGTGTTAACACAGGTGTCGGTTCAAGTCGGGAGAAACGAGTCGAAAGAGAAGTGCGGCCTCAGTTAAAAAACGAAGGGAAAAATAAAAAATAAAATATGAAAATCTGGTGCACACCACCTTAAATTACTCCGACTCCGAAAATTAATTATTATTAATTACTTTTAAATTGTTGAAGAAGCAATAGAACTTAATTAAACTATGTGTACGTCTCACGCCTCACGAATATAACATTTCATTAAAAAGACACTGCAAATTATTACACATTGTGTTTTTATTTCCAAATAACTATATTAGGGTATAACTGTTTATATAACAGTTAACAGGCAATCATCTAATATGAAAAGCAATAAAAAATTCAAAGGAAAATGAAATATCACCAATGCTAATTTCAAAACGCTATATCTCTGCTAGTTCTGAACTAATTTCAATGATTATTTTTTCATTTTGTAGGAAATTTAATTCTCTATGAAATAAAACATAAACTAGACTTTGTTACTTATTTCCTTCTCTGTTATTTCGTTTTTCATGTAAATAGTTCAAATAAAATTTCCTGATTCCAGAACACCTTAAACTTTTTCTCTATCATCAATAATAACCGAGTTATCATGGCATCACATCTCAAGTTGTGGCTTGACCATGTAAGTGGAGAAAATCCCCAAAATGTCGACTCTTGTGTAAAATAAACTATTTAGGAAGATTAAAAAAACAATTATTTATCTTGACTTATATTGTTTTCATGGAAATTTTTATTTCAAATTATAAGCAACATAAAATTAAAAATTATTATCTAAAACAATCACTTTAATTTGTGCATTTTTTTTCACTCATTACCTACTACATTTTTGAATATAACGTTTTTTTTCTAAAATACTTAGCTTTCCAACGGTATGTATGTTTTGATTCTTCTGAAAACTTCAATATAGTTTATTAAAAGTTTTGAAGTAAATGATATGTAAAAATTTAACATTTTTTAAATTTATATTTATAATTTTGAACTCAAAAAAAAATGAATATCATCATGTCTGGACAAATTTCCATTATTGTGGGATTTAGACTTTATATTTCTATTTTTATTACAAAAAGCTCATTTATGTTACCGTCGTCAGACCCATCTGGACATATGGAATCGAGCTTTGGGGCTCGACTAAGCCATCTAATTCCTCCCGCATCCAATCCTTACAATCCAAAATTCTTCGCAAAATCCTAAATGCTCCCTATTTCGTCACAAATAAAATCATCCATAACGACTTTAATATGCCATTTGTTGCAGACATTTCTCGTACCAGATATACCACATTTAATTCCAAACTACTAACCCATATAAACCCTCTTGTACGCAACCTATCAACCTCACATATTCCTGACAACCCTCCGTTTGAAAAAAAGATGGACTCGGCATCTACTTACTTAAATAAACATCGAAGTTCTGCCGCTGAGTAGTTTCTTCCCATGCCTTTTCACGCCCTTTATTATAATCCAACAATTTTACTTGCTGTATTTATGTTAATAGAATTAATATATAATTTTTTTTTCTATTTACTGTATTTTTAAAGTTTAATTCAATTTTGTAATATTTACTTTTTGATTACAGGTAAGACCAGTCAATAAAAATCGACATTTACTGAAGATTATAAAGGCTCATTAGTTGCCGTAAGTAGCTTTTTAATTTTTTGTGCTCTTGTTTTTGAACGTCAGTTTCCAAAATAAAATAAAATATATAGCTTGATTGCGAGATTGAAATTAATTCCTGAAACTCAATTGTAATAGGTTTATAACGCTTATTTACATTATATTTTATAGTTAAATAAATAATAAATACATGATATGTAATATATAAGTATATATTCGGTCAATATTAAACAACTACAAGGCCAACGACTTTCGACAGTGCTACGGTTATGACCATTTAACCATTGCAAGATTGGAATGCCGGCAACAGCTTGTGGTGTTCAGTTTTTAGATCGCAATCATTAGAAATTCTTTTTTTTTTTTAAACTTGGCAAAAACTTTTTCAAAGTTCAATTGAATCACAGAAGGTGTAATGTTAGATATAATTGAAAGATATAAAAGAAATGTCTTAACGATCTAAAATACCAGTAAGTGCCCAACTATCCCTACGGACATTCTGTGCTGAATATCTCACACCAGCAGGTAAAATACCAAATAAATTGTTCATTATTTGCGGCATACTCTTGGAGTTGATTGATAACGGAGTTATAGAACTTTATTAAACTACGTGTAGGCCTCACGCCTTATTCGAGCCTAACATTCCATTAAAAAGAAAAGCTGCAAATTATAACACATTGGTTTATTATTTCCAAATAACTATATTACAGTATAGCTGTTAACTATTTAATCAACTAATATGAAAAGCAATAAATAATTCAAAGGGAAATAGTCCATCACCACTGCTAACTTCAAAAGGATATATCTCTGCTTTTTCTAGTCCGATTTCAATGCTTCTCTTTTTGTTTTGCAGAAAATAATTAAACATTGTTTTTACTTTCACTTACTATATATATTGGGTTGATGCAAAATTAATGCAGGTTTCCTCTATTGCAATATCTTAATTCCAATTGTGTAAACAAAGCTAATCCTAACATTGATCATTATTATACCAAAACAAACCTTATCTAATACCCTCTCTTTCACCATGAATTTGTTTAGTAAAATCGTTTTGTTCAGTGTGTTCAAAGGTCTTGAATCGAAAATGTCAAAGTGCGATTTTCGTCAAATTTATTTTTACGAATTTAAATTAGGGCGCAGCGCTGCGCAAACGGCTCATAATATTAATGAAGTGTGGGGTCAGGGGGCTATTAATGAGTGCACGGTGCAGCGTTGGTTCCAGAAGTTTCGCAGAGGAGATTTCGACCTCGAAGACAAGGAAGGTCGGGGCCGTCATCTTGCTCTGGACAACGACCAGCTGAGGTCAAAAGTGGAAGAAGACCCTACCAAAACCACACGAGAAATGGCGGCGGAACTCGGAACTCAAAAATTGCAACGTCTTTGCCCAGCATTGATGAATCGGAAGGGGCCGATCCTGCTCCACGATAACGCCAGACCACACGTTGCACAACCAACGCTTCGACGACTGCACGAGTTGGGCTACGAAGTTCTCCAACATCCGCCTTATTCACCTTTCCTCTCTCCTACAGACTTCCACTTTTTCAGGCATCTGGACAACTTTTTGAGGGAGAAAAATTTTCAAAACCAAGACGACATTGAAAATTCTTTTCGTGATTTCATTGAGTCCAGGGATTCGGATTTTTTTTCTGGTGGAATAAGAAAGCTTGTTGAACGTTGGCAAAAGTGCATTGATTCAGATGGAAATTATTTTGATTAAATATATATGGTTAAAGTAAAGATATGGCGTATTTACAATACCTACTAAAAACCTGCATTAATTTTGCATCAACCCAATAGTAAGGGGAAGTATTGCGATCGTGAAAATTTTTGCATTCCAGTTTTCAACGGAAATACACGTTTTAGAGACCCCTGAGTCCAAATAACCAAGTCCCGCAAAAAGGTCTGTGTGTGTGTGGTAACTCCCGGGCGGAAACGGTAAGTACTATGAAACAGAAATTTCATATTTAAGACAACTATACGCCCGAGACGTGAAAAATTTTTTTTCATCAAAATGAGCTTACCAGAAGAGCCACTTTATACTATGCATTTTGCACCTTTTTTCGAAAACGGTTCCGACAACTTTGATTAAACTCCCTATGTCGATGTAAAATTTAATGGGCTTTAATATCATTTAGGTTTTATTCTGATTAAAATGGTCTGACAGGGCTTAAATGCCAATATTTTAAATTTTCTACCTCTAAAGTACCTTTAATTTTGTAGATTCGATAAAAATAACTATATTACCTTGTTAACGCTGATAAAAAACAGTTAAATATATAAATTGAAAAAATTCGATACCCAACTAAAGGATAAAACAGAAAAAATGTTTTTTTTAATGCAATTTTTCGTTTTTGAACATAAGAGCAGTAATATACATGTATGATATACCGTTGGAAAGCTAAAGATTTTAGAAAAAATATTATCTCATACACAAGCTTTTAAAAAATAATAGAGAGTGATGAAATGAACATAAAACTAACTGATTATTTTAGATAATAATATAATAGATTTTTTAATAAAACACATGTTTCTATATGAATTCAATTTAATTAACTCTTTAATAGTTTCACGTATTTTTACTTTCACTTACTATATATAGTAAGGAAAGTATTGCGATTGTGAAAATTTCCGGATTCCAGTTTTCAACGGAAATACACGTTTTAGGGTCCCCTGAGTCCAAATAACCAAGTCCCGCAAAAAGGTCTGTGTGTGTATGTGTGTCTGTGTGTGTCTGTGTGTGTGGTAACTCCCGGGCGGAAACGGTAAGTCCTATGAAACTTAAATTTCATATTTAAGACAACTATACGCTCGAGACGAGACAAAACTTTTTTCATCAAAATGAGCTTACCAGAAGAGGCACTTTATACCATGCATTTTGCACCTTTTTTCGATTTTCTCAAAAACGGTTCCGACGATTTTGATTAAACTCGCTATATCGATGTAAAATTTAATGGGCTTTAATATCATGTAGGTTTTGTTTGGATAAAAATGGTCCGACAGGGCTTAAATGCCGATATTTTAAATTTTCTTCCTCTAAAGTACCTTTAATTTTGTAGATTCAATAATAATAACTAGATTATCTTGTTAACGCTGATGAAAAACAGGTAAATATATAAATTGAATAAATTCGATACCCAACTAAAGGAGGAAACAGAAAAAATATATTTTTAATGAATTTTTTCGTTTTTGAACATAAGAGCAGTAATATACATGTATGATATACCGTTGGAAAGCTAAAGATTTTAGAAAAAATATCATCTCATACACAAGCTTTTAGAAGTTAATAGAGAGTGATGAGAAGAACATAAAACTAACTGATTATTTTAGATAATAATATAATAGATTTTTTAATAAAACACATGTTTCTATATAAATTCAATTTGATTAATTCCTTAATAGTTTCACGTATTTTTATCTCTAACAGTATTTGAAAATTCTTTCATTGATTTTAAAAATCGAGGTAAGTGAAAGTCGTGTGTTGCCCGCACCAGATTTTTTTTATCTCTAACTGTATTTGAAAATTATTTTATTGTTTTTAAAAATGGAGTTAAGTGAAAGTCGTGTGTTGCCCGCACCAGATTTTTTCGCTTCCCGATGCAAGAATCGGTCCGAAATAACTTCAGTCTAACTGTCTATATTAGGTTGGGTGAGGTTATATAATATTTTATACATATGTCAGTACGTAGCTTTTATTTATTTATTTTTTTAAAAACAATTATACTGTATATTGCTACTTTTTAGAAAGACCCGCAATGTATACATTGCTTTCATAAGCACATGACAAATGTTGTTATACACAATAAGTTTTCATTTTTTTTTTTAATATTTATTATTTTTTTAAGGGAGCGGCGTGGTCTAGTGGATAGAGCGCTACTCTACTGTGCTCCGGGTTCTGGGTTCGAATCCCGGCTGTTGCTCAATATTATTTATTCTGTTATTTTAGCCGGGGGGCGACCCTAGGGTATGGAAACCCTGGGCAGATCCTCTCTAAAGCCTCTATAAAGTGGGTACCCAAAAATGGGGAAAAACCTTGCAGCTGAGCGTGATCTCGGCCGAATCACCTCATTGCACGACTGTTGGCCTTGAAACAGTACGAATCTCTATATGTATTGAGCCCAAGCCCTTCATGGGTTGTAGTGTTAAAGGTTTTTTTTTTTTAATTTTTTTTTTAGTACGTTGCGGTGTCCTGATCCTAAAACTCAATAAATTTTTTTTTCAATCTCAAAAAATAATTGAGTTAGATTTGGGTGTATTTATGGGTAAAAATTCATTTTTTTTCTTTTTTATAATTATTCTCGGTTTCTTGGTTAAAAAACTCTAATATAAAAACTCTATGTTCAAAAATAACTGTCATTGAATTAATTCATATTTAATCGGCCGCCATTATAAAACTAATCTGCGGATATCAACATCTAGGTGTTAGGATCATCGTATTTTTGTGCCGTGTGCAGTAGTTTCGGGGAAATTCCGCGGGCGGTATAATATATGATAAAATGATAATAATATATGAAGTTGTCGTAAGCCCATAAGCTTATGAACATATGTTATTATTAAAGAAAGAGGTTATCCCCGTCTAACAGAATCGTGCAGGTTATGTTCTTCCATTTAGTACGCAAGATTTAAGAAACAATATGACGTACCGAATTCTAACTAAGTTGTTAACATAAATAATAAGTTGTTATAATTCTTTAAACTAACAATGATACTATTTTTTTAAAAATTTATTTCTATTTTATACAAACAGATGTTTCACTGTAAACTAAAGAGGATTCCTATAGAAACTTTATTTAACTTTAAAAATCTGGTGCTGGCAACACACGACTTTCACTTATCTCGATTGTTAAAATCAATTTAAAAACTATTAAATATACATCAATTTGAAAAATATTATAATTTGATCTTAATAAAACGTGTATTCATTTTCGATTGAAACATATGATTTAGATTAAATAATATAACTACATTAAATAGGGATCACTAGTAGCTGGGTGGCTAGCGTAACAGCCTCCCATGCTAAAAGTCACGGGTTCAAACCCGCAGGTGGTCCTAGGATTTTTTAATGGGAGTAAAAAATCCTTAGTTACACCGGGCTTCGGAGGGGACATTAAAAGGTGGTCCCGAGCCTGTGCGATGTCAGGTACTCGTTAAAGATCCCTATCCTAATAAAACCTGGATAGGCAAAATTTAGAACTCCCACTGTATCATCGTCCGATTAGCCATAGTAGCATAAAGTGACGTTAAATAAATAAACAAACAAACAAACACTACATTAAATTGTTAATTAGTAATAAGTTTATTCCTCATTCGTCACTTAATATTACAACTTTGTGTATCAGATAATATTTGTATTCTAATGTATTTCTGTTTCTAACGGTATATTATACGTCTATATTACTGTTCTTAATATAACAACAAAACAAAAATGACATAAAAAAATAGTTTTTCTCTTTTATCCTTTAGTTGGTCATCGAATTCGTCTAACTTGTATATTTAGCTGTCCTTTATCAATGTCATCAATATGATATGATTAATCTTTTGGAATGTACAAAATTGAAGGTCGTTTTGAGGAGGCAAATTTAAATATCGGCATTCAAGCCATGTCAGACTATTTCAATTGGAATAAAACCTACATGATATTATTAGAAACCGACCTATCTTTGTCTTTTAAAGATTTCCCCCCTTCCTAGTAAAAAACAAAAAAAAAAAAAAAAATTAAAAAAAAACAGACATACATACCTTTTTGGGGACTTGGTTATTTGGACTCAAGAGACCCTAAAACATATATTTCCACCGAAAAACTGGAATTCGAAAATTTTCACGATCGGAATACTTACTGTATTTAATATATTGGTAAGTAAAAGTAATAGTAATAAACTGAATATAATAGGTACTGTTGTTATTTCTGTTGTTTAAAATAAATAAATTGAACCCCGTTCGAAGCAGGAGCTGGTCCACTAGTTAATAAATAAATAGAAACGAATTATTTAATTGATTAATTGATTAATCGATTTAATTGAGATTGAAGATGAAACAAGAGAAGAAATAGGGTTGAAGTACGCTTTATTGGAGGAATTACGGATAGAAAGGGGTAAATAATTCCAAAAGGAGATAACGAAGGATTTGCCAAAGGAAGCAGTTTAAAGCGAGTGCCTAGGATGGAATCTGGTATTTATTGAGTGCGCGGAGGAATGTCCTGTGAGAGAATTGCAAGGAGTTTTTGCTCGGACTGATAGGAAAAGAAATACAGCTAGGAAGTCTAGCCTTCAGAAAGCAGTCCAAAGCCACTTTAACTCGGCATACCAACACACGGGTTAAAAAAAAAAAAGAAGACACAAATTGTGGTTCTAAAATCTTTTAGCCTAATAAGCACAGTTTTTTAAAGTGTGTTTATTTATTTTTAATCATTTTTTGAGAGTTACAACTGTAAATACATCAAGTAAACTAGCTGTCAGATAATATACCTGAAGAGAAAATGTCCATTGGCATCACTCTACTAGGTAATCTAAGTCAAAAGGTCACGAGGCCATCTTCTTTTCAGACGCCTTAGAGGATTGTCAGGAATAGAAGAGGGAGCAAGGATTAAAACTAGTGGGTTAAAGTAGGAGTGGAGTTCGTAATGGAAGGATTGATACCTTGTTCGGGCCAAATCAGCAACATATGGGATGTTAAGGTCTTTATGGATGAGTTTATTCGTGACAAAGTGAGGAGCGTTGAGGATTGTGCTAAATTTATAGTATAAAGTAGTCCTTCCGGTCAGCTGATTTTGATGAAAAAGATTCTGTAACATCTCGGACGTATAGTTGTCTTAAATATGAAATTTCAGTTTCATAGGACTTATCGTTTTCGCCCGGAAGTTGCCACACACACACAGACCTTTTTTTCGGGACATGGTTATTAAGACTCAGGGGACCCTAAAATGTGTATTTCCGTTGAAAACTGGAATTTTAAAATTTTCACGATCGCAATACTTTCCCTTACTATTTATTTCATAAAATATAGGTAAAAACTTTGCCAATAGGTAGATATACTAGATGTTCTTGCAATCCCTATGATGAATCTAATGTAACGAGATGTATATAGCTACTGTGATTTATGGTGAGACATTATGTAAAAATAAAATAAAAAATGCATGATAGTTTTCAAAAGATCATTATCCTGTTACCTAAGATGCACTGATTGCCACACGGCATTGTCAGATCAATCAGGCTGTAATGAAGCTACTACTATCATCATTACTGCAATATTACTAAGAATACCGTTACCCTACCCCCTGATGAAGTATTCAAGGATTGAAAGGTAACAATTACCCGGAGCTTGTATATTTTGAGGAAGGCCACATTTCGGCCCGGCTCTAACGGACAAAATCTCGGTCTTTCAAAAGTTGCGTAATAAATTAATAGGTTGGATTTCGTGGAGTCCACTTGCTTCGCGATCCTAAACCTTTCACTTCTTCGGAGGTTTATCGTTTGGTAGCTGCCATACTGCCTAACTAACTTCAGGAGTGCCGGTCTTTGAGGGGGTTACGCAAGGGTCGTGATCCTAGGAGACGGCGGCGATGACGAACACTCCCAGGAGTAGGGAAACCATTTGTTATTTTTATCACGAAGTAGGTCTTTCCCTTCTTCCTGGACGGTGGCTTTAAAATATTTTAGCCTAAACTCTAAAAAAAACTACTAAACAAAAAACGTTATCTTGGTCATGCTACAGTACTGTTGAAAGATATTTGGATTTTTCAGGTTTCAACTCATTAAAATGTTATTGATGTATTAAATATGCATACAATTACTTTCTGAGCTTTCTCAATTTGCAAAGTCTTTTATCAATGTAAAATTCAGAACTAGTAATTATTATTAGTATTTAATTTATTTAACGGCTCGATATTCGCCTGAAACTGTCCTTTCCCAATCACTTCGGTCAGCAGCATGCCTGCTGGATACTCTTACCATCCTCAAGTCCTCAGCCACGGAGTCCTTCCACCTTCCCTTCGGTCTTCCACGTGGTCTGACTTCATCCGGGGTCCCATAATATAAGTTTCTTGCGGCTCTACCTTCATCCAACCTCATAACATGTCCCAACCATTTTAAACGCTGAATTCGCACAAAATGAGAAACTCGAAGATCGTCGTAGAGATCGTAGATCTCTTTGTTCTTCCTTAAGCGAAAGGTAATAACGAGTTCCAGGCCGTAAACATAAATCTGTCCGAAATCCTTATCCAATAGGTTGTTGAGAATAAGTTACCTGTTTTTTAAGAACTATTGTAATAAGCTTAATAAAAAAATTACTTTTCTGACTTGACTGTGCCTTTTTTTATTCATTTATTACTTTTTATAAGGGAAAATAGAACACTAATGCTATATGTCCTGCTAATTCTATTAACTTATGATTCCGTTTTAGAACGGCAACATATCTATCTATTTATATATATATATATATATATATATATATATATATATATATATATATATATATATATATATATATATATATATACATATATATATATATATATATATATATATATATATATATATATATATATATACATATATATATATATATATATATATATATATATATATATATATATATATATATATAAGTTAAGTTGAGATGACGACCAATATAGGTCTAATCCTATTTTCTGTAAATATAAACATATCATAATGTATAAATAGAGGATTAAAAGGAAGAATAAATCAGTTGTTATCTAGCAAGCGTGAGTGTTGTTTCTCCTCCCTAATTTCCTTTTTTTTATTATAATTTTCACGGCGGAACTTAAGTGGTGCCGAAACCCGGGAACTTTATTAACAGTATTTTGAGTTCTGAAAGAAAAGTGTTTTTCTTTTTTTAATTCTTTTTGCGTTTCTCTGTTTTAATTTTTTTTTTTCTCCGTCGTTTCGTCTCTGTAAAAATTTGGAAAACATGGCCGAAGGTTTTTTGAGACCAGCAGTTCTTACACTAGCAGAAGACGTGGTGTTACCTCAGGCGGCACAGCAGGTGGTACCCCCAGAGATGCCCCCTCTACCGGCGGAAACACTGGCAGGGGCCCACGCAACCACGCTGGAGTGGGTCAAAGTGTGGACGGCAACAGCACAAGACATAAGAAAAGCCATCTCGGAACTTGAACGATTCGACGGCGAGGTTGGCGACCTTAACCATTTCCTAAAGGGAGGAGACAGAATCATGGCTAGTATAGAAGCGAAATTAGAGGAACGGCTGATGGACTCACAAGATGCCGTATCGCTTCGGGCAGCCCTGGTATGCCGAGTCCGTAGGCAGATTTTAAATCTCATACTTGGCTGATGAAGACACGCCGTGGGTCGTCATTAAGGATAGGCTGAAGAAGGCATTTGGAGGAGGCAGGTGGGCTCCGGAAGAGGACATATTCCAGATGTTCCGCGAGACGAAGCGACCACACCAGACGAGTGGTCAGTATGCTGGGATATTACTGGCTCGATATAATCGGATAACGGAGAAGTTGAGAGAAGCGCACTGCACAGAAGAGGTGGAAGGTAGGATGGGCTTTCTCTCGACTATTTTGAAAGTCCAATTGGCCAGAGAGACGGGAAAGAAGGAAGGCCTCCCCCGGGATAGGACATTCGTCGAATGCGCTCAGGAGATGGTGGATGCGAGCGCGAGAGAGGAGGAGTCCAGGTACGGGGAAGTCGAAATGGAGTGGACAAAGGTGCCCTATAGGAGGACTGAACCCCATAGGAATAGGCCAGAAAATTGGAGGAGGAAGATGCCGGAGTCTTACGGAAGAGAGAGAGGTACCCCTAGAGACAGAAGACAAGGAAGGGAGAGGAAGAGCTTTCGCAAGGAAGACCGAAAGTGCCACGGATGCGGAAAGGTTGGCCATCTCGTAGCTCAGTGTCCGCGTACTCGATGTTTTGAGTGCGGAACGGAAGGACACATCGCTAGACAGTGTCCGTACATGAGTAGGAACAGAGACACGGGCAGAGGAGAGCCCATGGAAGTCAATGCTCAAAGGGTGTGGAGGAATACCAGATCCACATCGGACTCAGCGCATTCTTCGGACTCATCAGAGACGGATGAGGACAGGAGCGAACCAGGAGACAGCAGAGGGGATGACGTAAGGAGCGTGAGGAGGAGCGAAGGGCGTCGAGGAGCAGCCGGGAGCGTGAGGAGGAGTGAAGGGCGTCGAGGAGCAGCTGGGAGCAGACGACATCATGATGAATGAGGTGAGTGTGGGGAGAGAGGCAACCGCGCAGTAGTCAATAACATTAGAGGGTTGTGCGGTAGGTTGCCTATCATAAGGGTCGCGAGGGAGTGTGGTGTTTGGTGGACACAGGTAGCTCCCATACAGTAATGTCCGAGAGAACTGTACAGCTATTGTGTAAAGAAAAGAGGATACCGAAGGATTGCCAATGTAGATTAATTACGCTGGGCGGCCCATGTAGAGTGGAAGGGGAAGTAGAGATCGAGCTCAGTCGTTGGGGAATAGAGAGGGAGAAATTGGTAGTTCATGTGGTGGAGAGTATGCCGCGGGAATATGGAGGGATCATTGGCTGTGATTTGTTGGAGAAATTGGGGACTAGGATAAGGAATAAGGGTGGCCAATGGATCATAAGGGTAGGGAGAAAGTCCTACAAGGGTAAAAGGGCGCAGAGGGATGGGTTAGGCCAAATAGGCGCAATCAATCAGGCAGAGGATTGGAGGAAAACCCTTTACCGAGAATATAGAGATATCTTCTTCCAGGAGGGGGGTATATTGGGCGTCACTGGGAAAACAACCCACGAAATCCCATTGAAGCAGGAGCGTGTGACCTACGTGAAAGAACGTCGATATCCGCAAGCACTGCGTCAACACATACGTGCGGAATTGGATGAGCTCAAACGGCAGGGCATAATAGTTGACAGTACGTCCACTTATAACAGTCCTCTTTGGGCGGTCAAGAAAAAGAGCACGGGCGACGGGGGGCCGGAGAAATATAGGGTTGTTGTTGACTTCAGGAAACTGAACGAAAACACAATCGATGAGAAATATCCCATACCCCGGTTTGAGGACATTTTGGACCGTCTCAGTGGGGCAAAGGTGTTTAGTACTCTAGACTTGAAGGCCGGATACCACCAAATTCAAATGCACCCTAGAGACCGACATAAGACGGCATTTTCATTCGAGCGCGGGCATTACGAGTTCACGCGGATGCCGTTCGGTTTGAAAAACGCACCCATCACATTTCAACGTCTGATGGACGAGTTTCTTAGAGGGATTGACGAGGCTGTTTGCCAGGTCTATATGGACGATCTCCTGATCTTCAGTAGATCCGAAGAGGAACATATAGCTCATCTCCGCAGCGTGTTTGATCGTATTAGGCAATTTGGGCTCAAGCTTTCGGGGGAAAAGTCGCTGTTGGGTCGGACGGAGATAAATTTTTTAGGCCACACTATATCTCGGGAGGGCGTGAAACCGGATGTGCAGAAGGTGGCGGCCATCAGGAACATGGCGATCCCGCGGGATGTTAAGGGGGTTCGTCGGTTGTTAGGGACTCTCAACTATTATAGACGGTTCGTTCCGGATATGGCGCGATATTTAGTTCCTCTCAATAATCTTCTCAAGAAGGGTCAGACCGTGGTAGTGACACCGGCTATGGAGGAGAACATTCGCCTGTGCATGGTGCGGTTGCAGGAGGAACCTATCCTGGCATTTCCCGATTTTACCCGGCCGTTTTCCATCACCACCGACGCGAGTGAGTATGCACTAGGGGCGGTTCTGTCCCAGGATGGCCCAGGAGGGGAACGTCCCGTAGCATACGCGAGTAGGCGTCTAACCGAGGCCGAGAGCAGGTACAGCGCGTTGGAGCGGGAACTCCTGGGTATCGTCTGGGCTATTGAACATTTTCGTCCTTACGTGTTTGGGCGCAAATTTAAAGTTCACACGGACCATAGGCCCCTTCAATGGGTCGGTACCCTTAAAGAATCCTCGGCGCGCGTGACCCGGTGGAAGGAGTTCCTCAGCCAATACAACATGGAGGTTGTGTATAAACCGGGCCGAGAAAACGTCGTTGCGGACTGGCTGTCGCGGGCGCTGGTGGTTAATGCGATCGAGGAAGAGGAGGGCGAACCATCCGGGGTGTTCGACAGTTCCTTCGTGAGTGGACGCCCGAGGGCGAAGGGGGGCGCGGAACCCCGGATTCTGGCAGTGCAGATGTATCTGACGCGCGGGCGAGCCCGTCGGATGAGCGCACGATGGACTTGGAGGAGCGGGAGGAAATCGTCAACGACAAGCGGCGCCAGATCGTGTGGAAGACTCGAACTTCGGGCCTCTTAAAGCTAGACTATACGAGGTATGGCAAATCCCGCATCACTACCATCTGGTCAAGCCCTGGCGTGCGTGACGACCAAATCTGTAGGGCACTCCAGGACGCATCTAAGCCCGGGAAGACTTATTTCCTGTACGTCGGAAACGCGACTATCTGGGAGAAAATTAAGCGGCTATGGGCTCGGGAGCAGATCGGGATCGATAGGACGTTTGTGCGATGTACGCTGGCAGTCGAGACGGTCTCGAACGCGGAAAGGCAACGGGAGGTGACACTGGCGTACCACCAGGGGAAGACCAATCATCGTGGGGAACCCGAGACTCTACAGGCATTGCGGCGAAGATACTTTTGGTGGGGCATGCGCCGTACCATCGCGGAGGTCGTAGGGGCGTGCGAGGTCTGTCAGGTCACGAAATATGATCGCCATCCACCGCGAGGTTTACAGGAGATTACGCCCACCGCAGATACGCCATTGTGCGATTTGCAGGTGGATACGTTTACGTGGCGGGGACACAAATGGGTTACCGTGTTAGACCTTTTTAGCAAGGTTGCCATGGCTTCTCTCGTGCCGGATCGATCTTCGGAGGCAATTATTGGGGCCCTCCGTATGTGGTTCCAGTTTTATGGAGTGCCGGATCGGATATCCTCGGACGGAGGTCGGGAGTTCGATAATGGTCAGGTTCGGGCGGCAATGAAGGCGCTAGATATCACGTGGCATATTAATACCCCAGGGCATCCTAAGAGTCGGGGCGGCATCGAGAGACTGCACAGTACTCTCGGAGATCATCTTCGTGTGTATCAGGTACACCAGGGATTAGAACCGCACGTCGCAATGCCTCGGGCGGTGGCGGCATATAACCACTCCATCCATGCGGCAACGGGATTCTCGCCGTTTGAAATCCTCTTCGGATTGCGGAACAGGCGCAGGGATTACGGGGACACAGCGTTGGAGGGAGCCTTGTCCGACGTGCTGGTGAGTAACCGCGCGGCTCTAGTCAAGGTTTGGGGGAAGGTGCGCGGGAAGTTGGTGGCGGAGAAGAGTCGCCGTGTAACCAAGGACAACCTTCGCGTTCGTGATCGAATGGAGGATCTTCGCATCGGGTCTATTGTATATCGGAGGATCGGTTCGAATAGGAGTAAGGAAGTTGCTCGGTATGAGGGTCCGTTTCGGGTGGTGGTTATTCGCGAGCATAACGTTGTCACGCTTCAGAGCTTAGCAGATCCACGGAAGAGGCGGACGGTTCATATTGAACAGTTGAAACTTCCAGTAAGGGAAGACCCTTCGGCAGTTGATCGCACCTAGGTATCCTCTGTTTCTGTTGGCCACTCCCAGGGGAGTAGGCTGTATGTTTTTTGTTTTTGGGTTTTTGATTGAAGCATTCTGTATGTTTTTCTTGCAAGTACTTTTCTTTCTGTTTTTCAGGATCTCCAGTGAGTGTTTTATTTTGCTTTCAGTTTTCGAGTGTGTTATGTTTTCTACTGTAGGTTTTTTCTAGTTTGTAAGTTTACTATGTGTAAGGTTTCTAGTTTGTAAGATCACAGTTATGTCAAGTATGAGCTTTTGTTTTATTTTTGTAGTTTTATTGTTCTTTTATGTTTTCTCCTTGTTAAGTTTACGAGAAGTGTTCGTAAACTGGCAGGGGGGAGTTAAGTTGAGATGACGACCAATATAGGTCTAATCCTATTTTCTGTAAATATAAACATATCATAATGTATAAATAGAGGATTAAAAGGAAGAATAAATCAGTTGTTATCTAGCAAGCGTGAGTGTTGTTTCTCCTCCCTAATTTCCTTTTTTTTATTATAATTTTCACGGCGGAACTTAAGTTATATATATACACATATAGATATATAAAACGATAAAAGACATTCATAAGTTATGTGACATAGTAGAAGCTATTAAAAAAATTATCATGAAGTGACAATGGTTGACTGTGTGTATATATGAGAGAAGTTGGTTGAGGGTGCAGTCAATTTAACACACAGTTAAGCGTAAACTTAATTTTTTGGTGCCGACGTTAAATTATAGGCCTTCTTCAGAGTAGTTGTGTGAGCTGAGAAGGCCTATAATTTAGGCCGAAACGTCGACACCGATAAATTAAGTTTACGCTTAATTGTGTGTTAAATTTACTGCACCCTGAACCAAATTCACTCATAAAAAAAAATTATCTTAACTCAAGAATTCGATTAAATAAAACATATACAACAACGAAAAAAAACCTCTATATATGAACAGAGGTGTAGTGTATTAAACGTTTTAATGATTTTAAATAAGTTGCGTGTCCAATGATAAGAAAAGTTTAATGGTCCTCGTTCTCTAAAATATATGTTCAGAAAAAAAAAAAATACTCACACACACATCATGGCTTAGTAAAATATAATAAGGACCAGAGTCCGCGAAATCCAAGTGTTTATAGGCGAGAACAAAAAACCTTAACAATACCAAAGTCATGCGGCGCCTGTTCGACGTGAAATAAATTTATATCTTTACACTCTGGTTAGGGAATAGTTAGGTAAAAAAAAATTGGAATCTATTTTAATCTAAGGTGAGTGGATACTTCACCCAGAAGTCTCCTGTCTCTACCAACTCACCTTAGATTAAAATTGATCCATGCACAAGAAGTTGGCATTAGAACCGAAACATTAGGGGTACTCACTACGTTTGCTACAGCACATTTTTTGTGCTATTCTGCTAAAGTTGCCAAGCAGGTTAGTAGGGGTACTCACTACGTTTGCTATAGCATGCTATTTGAGCTATTGTGCTAAACCCATCAATTTTATACAGGAAATAACTGTAGAAACTCGGAACTAATAGCAAACGTAGTGAGTACCTCTACTGTTGAAACTCGGCGAGTTTAGCAAAATAGCACAAAAAATGTGCTATAGCAAACGTATTGAGTACCCCTATTGTGCATATTAACTCAATCAAATAGTGGTAAAGTTATATATCAGCCTCCAACTTTATTTTTAGACTTTGACCTTCACTTTAAAGAATCTACAAAATAATAGTTTGCTTATCTACATGTCCTGGACAAGGTTGGAAAACCTCTAAAATGTCACTAGTTTAATACTTTTGAGCTAATGCAATAAAAAAAGCCTGTTTGGCTTAAAGTTGGTAAGTACCTTAAAACCTTCCTCTATCCCAAAAAAAAAATCTCATGTATCCGTCATTGTTTCAAATATTATGTAAATATACTTAGAAAAACAGTTATCCTTCGTTGACTTTTGGGGGATAGTCTAATTTCCTACAATGCTATGGTATTTGTTTTATTTCTCTACACCTTCTGTAATATTTATTCAGTTTAAAATTATATAACTTAACGTTTGGTAACAGATGTGAAAAATTCAATTTCTGAAAGACTCCTTTATAACTTCACAATTCGACGAGACGTTCATCATTATTTTGAACCCCCTGTTTTCGAAGAGATCACGATATCTGTTAGAAAGGTCCAGTGAGATTTATATAATGGCTTCGTTATTGGCTGTTACGGGAAAAATGTCTGGTTTCGGTCTAAACTTTGTGCTTCGTAACCGTGAGGGCGGTTTGTGAATGTGGGTGAAAGGCGGGATAACAATGGGGGAGGTTACAGGGGCCGAACATGGAGGGTGTCCACTCCTTATCTTCTCTCACAATGGCTCTTTACTGTACATCCGCGCTTGCCGTAATTCCTTGTCCTATTTTTTTCAATTTTCTCGCCTGTAGTTCTCAAGAAACAAACATCAAAGTAATATTAGATACTGGCGTACAAAAACTTCGCCCATCTTTGGATATTGGTTCGTTCCTGCCTAAATCACTCATTTTGATGTTCTTACTTATTTTTAATGGTATGTTTGTCTTTATAATGGTTTTTAAAAATATTATATAATACGAATATGTATTCACGTGCCTTTATTTTATTTCTTGTACATGAGTATTTGTATTCCTTATTGCTTTTGTCAATTACTACTTCTTACTATATATATATATATATATATATATATATATATATATATATATATATATATATAATATATATATATATATATATTATTTTTTATTTATTTAACGTCACTTTATGCTACTATGGCTAATCGGACGATGCTACAGTGGGAGTCCTAAATTTTGCCTATCCAGGTTTTATTAGGATAGGGATCTTTAACGAGTACCTGACATCGCACAGGCTCGGGACCACCTTTTAACGTCCCCACCGAAGGACGGCGTAACTAAGGATTTTTCACTCCCATTAAAAAATCCTAAGACCACCTGCGGATTTGAACCGGTGACCTTTGGCATGGGAGGCTGTTACGCTAGCCACCCAGCTACAAGTGATCCCACTACTTCTTACTGTGTACTGTGTTACTGTTTCTTTATAATTGTTTTTTTTTTTTTTTTTATTCTTTAAGTATTATATTGTTTTTTATTGGGTACCGTGTGACTGTTTGTTATTGTACTTCTATTGAATTGCCGCAGGTGAACTCCTTCAGGCAAAATGGCTTGCCTTAGTGAAATACTTACTTCTACTTGTACTGTGAAAATGTCAGTGATTTGATTTTAATAAAGGAGTTACTAGAAACATTATTATAACAATTTATTAAAACAACTAAAATAAATAAAAAATAACAATGACGTGACTGAAAAAGGTGGGAGATGCAAGATCTCCTATCTAATACCTTACATGCCAGCACTTCCTAATGCTTCCTAGCATTTGCTGAGTGAATTTCGCACTGGCCTGCTAGTAAATATGTGTATGTATATTTTTGAAATATATTTATTGATATTTACAACTGTATTAAGCTATAAATCAAGTTAATGTGATAGATTTATAATATGTAGAGATACTACCCATTAGCAGTACCTAAATAGAAATTCTAAATCAGAAGGTCCCATCTCCTTTTTTAGACGCCTCGGAGGATTATCAGGAATCCAAGAGGATGCTAGGGTAGAAACTATTGGGTTAGAGTGGGAATAGAGTTTCATGGAAGGATTGATACCTGGTCCTGAACACATCAGCAACATATGGAACATTAAGATCTTCATGGATGAGTTTATAGTATAGTGCATAGAGGACCAGTCAACTGTTCTCCGGGTCCTTGGTTCGAATCCCGGCTATGAAAGAACATTATTTTTTCTGTTGATTCAGCCGAGGAGCGACCTTAGGATATGGAGACCCTCGTGGGGCAGTCTAGCCTCTTCAAAGTAGGTACCCAAGGCCTCAAGGCCTAAATCACAATATTGCAAGGCCGTTGGTCTAGAAACATTACGAATCTCTCTTGTATTATATATGTACTGAGCCCATGACCCTTTAAGGGTTGTAGTGGTACGTTTTTTTTTTTTTTTTTTTTTTTTTTTTTTTTTAATTGAGTTTATTCTTGACTAAGTAAGGAGTATTGAGGATTTTAGAATGTGTTGATTGGATACGAGAGAAATCCGATGGTTTAGTAGAAACCCACAGCACTACTCTGTTAAATATTATTTTAAAATTACAAATCAGTAAGTGTTATATACACTAAACAGTTGACTATTTTCGGTGCAAGAAAAAGTTTAAAACATTTTTATCTGATTTTATGTATTATTGGGGATTGTTTGCGAACATTTTCTGCAAGCGAAACTGCGTATCATATTTGGATTCATGATCTGGTGCGGGCAACACACGACTTTCACTTACCTCCATTTTTAAAATCAATGAAAGAATTTTCAAGAACAGTTAGAGATAAAATAAGTGAAACTATTAAGGAATTATTTAAATTGAATTTTTATAGAAACATGTGTTTCATTAAAAAATCTATTATATTATTATCTAAAATAATCAGTTAGTTTTATGTTCATTTCATCACTCACTGTTAACTTTTAAAAGCTTGTGTATGAGATATTATTTTTTCTAAAATCTATCTAGCTTTCCAACGGTATATCATACATGTATATTATTGCTCTTATGTTCAAAAACGAAAAATCGCATTAAAAAAATATTTTTTTCTGTTTTCTCCTTTATTTGGGTATCGAATTTATTCAATTTATATATTTACCTGTTTTTCATCAGCGTTAACAAGATAATATAGTTATTTTTATAGAATCTACAAAATTAAAGGTACTTTAGAGAAAGAAAATTTAAAATATCGGCATTTAAGCCCTGTCAGACCATTTTAATCAGAATAAAACCTACAAGATATTAAAGCCCATTAAATTTTACGTCGATATAGCGAGTTTAATAAAAATCATCGGAACCGTTATCGAGAAAATCGAAAAAAGGTTCAAAATGCATGGTATAAAGTGCCTCTTCTGGTAAGCTTATAAGCTTATTTGATGAAAAATGTTTTGTCACGTCTTGGACGTATAGTTGTCTTAAATTTGAAATTTCAGTTTCATAGGACTTACCGTTTCCGCCTGGGAGTTGCCACACACCTTTTTGCTGGACTTGGTTATTTGGACTCAGGGGACCCTAAAACGTGTATTTCTGTTGAAAACTGGAATTCGAAAATTTTCACGATTGCAATACTTCCCCTTATTCTATATAGTAAGTGAAAGTAAAAAAAAAAAAAAAAGAAGACAAGTTTATAGTCCTTAAATGACTTCATCTTGATTATTTTTCTATGACGACGAAGTCCTTATTAAGTATTTAATTATTCTTCTTCAAGGTAATGGCTCCTGAAGGCAGTAATTATTAAAAGATTAAACAGAAGAAAAGTGAAGGTATAATATTTATCTCATTTATTGCGAATGATTTGATACCAGAGAACTTAATTGTTAATAAATGGTTATAAGTATACAATGTTTGTTTTCGAAGTAATTTCTTGTCTATATGAAAATTAAAGAAGAAGAACATGATGAGTCACTACAAAAATGGTACTCTCTTTAAAAAAGATTCGATTGAATCATAAGAAGTCAAAACATGTAAATTTCAAAATTCGATAAAAAAATTGCCCGCCCTTATTCCTGTGACCAACTCTGTACATTACCAAGGACTAACTAACACTTGACCGAAGGATGACTTAGGGTTCGCATGTCAAAATAAATATAAAGACTTGACATATGTATACATAGATTACCCAAGGAATAATGCAACAATCTGTCATTAAATACATGGATATAAATTTTAATTTGAACCAGGCAAGAAGTGTCTTATTGTGTTTATATTGCAAAACCTAAAATGTAAATATTGTTAATAGCAGCAAGAATCGAGAATATTAAATTTTGTTAAAATTTTAATACCAGGCTTTGTTGTTCTGTAAAGGATACAATAAAGTTATGATTATTATTATTATTGTCTAATATATAAATTCTCGTGTCACAATATTAGTAACCATACTACTCCGGAACGGCTTGACCAATTTTTATGTGCATATTCAATAGGTCTGAGGATCGTCTACTATCTATTTTTCATACCCCTAAGTGATAAGGGTTGTCCACTCCTAACATTATTTTTTAATTTTTTGGACAACATTTTTTTAATAATTTTTACTTTCACTTACTATATAATAAGGGAAGTATTGCGATGATGTTAATGTTAATTAATTATTTTCGAATTCTAGTTTTCAACGGAAATACACATTTTAGGGTCCCCTGAGTCCAAATAACCAAGTCTCGCAAAAAGGTCTGTGTGTGTGTGTGTATGGTAACTCCTGGGCGGAAACGGTAAGTCCTATGAAACTGAAATTTCATATTAAAGAGAAATATACGCCCGAGACGTTACAAAACCTTTTTCATCAAAATGAGCTTACCAAAAGAGCCACTTTATACCATGCATTTTGTACCTTTT